>VYXC01009494.1:59508-191959 GCA_013397175.1 Platysteira castanea
GGAGCTCACGGACGTGCTCGGCCTCTGCCCTTCCCTTCCCAACGCGAGCGCTGCCGGGAATCCCGGCCCACGGCCTCCGTGGGATGGCACCACAGCCCCACGTGTCGCGGAGTGGTGGGGATCGGAGCCAGCGGCGACACGCGAGGAGACAGTCGCAGCCGGACCGTCACAGCCCTTCCCGAGTCGCTCGGGCACTTTCCCGTTTTACCTCCTCCGGATCGAGAAAGGGTTGTCCCCCCAGCCCCCAGTTCTGCACCTTCCTGCAGGCCGAAGGGGGATCCCGTTCGGGGTCCCGGGCAGCGGCCCGGTCCTGTCCCGGGGCACAGCCGCCACCGCTGCCGCCCCTGCCCGGTCCCCNCTCCGCTCTTTCTTCCCCCCTCCACTCTCCTTTATCTGTTTCCTTCATATTTTCTTCTTCCTTTTTTCCTGTTTTCCTCAATTCTTTCTTTTTTCTTTTCCCCTTTTCATCTACTTTCCTCTCTCTTTCATGTGCTTCCCCTTCCCTTTTGCTTCTGTTTTTTTCCTCCTCTTTTCCCTCATTTTCTCCTTCCTTCCTTCCTTCCTTCCTTCATTCCTTCATTCCTTCCTTCCCTTCCCTTCCCACTTCCCTCTTTTTTCTCCTTTTCCTTCTTCTCCCTTCTTTCACCATTGCCTCTTTTGTTCCTTTTCACCTGTTTTCCTTCATTTTTTCTGCTATCCCTCCTCTTAGCTTGTCTTCCCTCTTTTTCACCTTCTCACCAACTTCTCCATTTTCATCCTCTTTTCCTCCCTTTCCTTTAATTCCTATCTCCTGTTGCTCTTTTTTTTCCATCCACCCTGATCTTCCTGCTCTTCCCCCCTGAGCAGGAGCACTGGGATACACAGCAAACAAGACAGGAGAAGGAGAAATCCCTATAAAGAGGGGATGCACAAAGGGTAGGAGTATCAAACATGAAATGAGGTAGTGTGCCAACCAGCTGGGAGGGCAACCTCTGCTGTGTGCCAGGACCTGGAGCAAGATGGGAATGCATGCAGGTCACCCAGGGCACAGGCACCATGGCAAGGTCTCGGCCAGGGGACACAGGACTTCCCAGGGAGCTCGGAACTACGAATTGTTTGAAGTGGACACAACAAAAATATCCTCAGTGGTGTCCCTGACTTCCAGCTTCCAGACAGCTGTGCACGGGGACCAGCTTGGAGGGCCTGGGATGTCCCTGCTCCCCGTCCCTGTCACCAGTCCTATCCACGACGCATGTCCTCTCGTATCTGTGTCCCTCATTAGCGCAGCACGTTGAGCAGAGAGGTGCAGCTCGCTGGCACAAAGGCCTCTCTCTGAGCTGTTTGGAACGAAGCTGTGACAGCAGTGGAGGATGGGCGCCTCGGGCTTGTGCTGCTGCCAGGCCTGTTGCCCTCCCGGGCTCTGCCCGTGCCACTGCCCCCACCCGACCCCAGTGACCCGTGGCTGTCCCGCACATCCGTCCCGAGGCGGGGCGAGGGTGGCAGCGCTTGGTCAGGGCTGGCAGGCATTCGTCATCCCTTGGCTTGCTTCCTCCTCCGCCTGCCGGCTACTCCCTGTCTCCCTCCCTATTGTTTCCCGGTAGTTTTAGTCCCAGTAAAAGCTCATTCAGATTTTCACAAGACAGAACAAAGAAAGGTTTTGAAGTGCCGAGAGGCACTAGGCAACATTCCTACTTGCCTCTCGTCCTCCCTCCACCCCAAAAATCTCAGCATCTCCCCCAGTTTTTCTTCCTACAAACACCCTCTTTCCATAACCCTGGCTCACACAGCAGTTCAACTAAGCACAACCAGCTGCTCCCCAGAAAGCACGGCTTCAAAATGGTTCCGCGCTCCTCCCTGGAAAGCAGGAGGGAAAGTTTCGGGAGTTTCAGAGCCTGGTTTTGCCGCTGATACGTACCTTGCTGTTGTCGGTGCTGTGCGGGGAGCGAGGGGGGCAGAGCTGGCGCCTTCCTGCTGCCGTTACCACGCAACCTCTGCTGTCGTACACATGGTGCCTGCGGGAGGGAGGGAGGCAGTTTTGGGCTCTGACGGCTTTTTTCCTCCCGTGGCAGCTCTTCAGGGCCTTGCAGAGCAGGCACTGTGCACACACGATTGTGTCTGGCTTGTGACGAAGCAAATGTCGCAAAAAGCCCCTGATGATGACAGAGGCAGCTTTAACTTCTCACACCGGATCATGTGGCCGCTTACCGTGGTTTAGCCCAGAGCAAGGGAGTAGTTGGCACTGAAGGATCCAGCCGAAAATTAGGCCAGTAGAATGTTAAAGCGTGGATAGAGATGGTGGAGTTTGCATAGTTTCTCCCTTCTCCAGGCAACCCTGTCCTGCTGGGCCGAGGAGTGATGCTGAGCACATTACTGCTGAGCACATTACTGCTTACCTGTCACCTCACCTGGGGGTTATGCATCCCACCTCCCAGCAGGGGCTAGGGCACAGGCAGCCCGCTGCTTCTGCACAAGCTGAATGCTCACACTGCCTGGAAAGGTCCCTTGGGCACAGCCCTGGTCGTATCTCTCTAAAACTGCCCCTCAGCAGTAAGCATGGACCCCACTCCTACACCTCCTCCTCCCAAATTCCCACTGGCTCTTCTCCTCCTCAAGGAAAACCCTGCCCTTGCTTAAGCTGCATCACACAGTAGTTGTGGGTTGAAGAAACCCGCTTTCTTCCCCCATTCTCAGTGGTGTGAAGATGAATTAATGTTTCAATAGCCCACAAATGATTCAGAAGCAGAAGGCCGGATCTCTTTTTCCCTCCTGTGGCTGCAGATGCTGACAGAGATGATGGTGGAATGATGGCCTGGGAAACAGAGCCTTTGTTGAGCCACGGGAGAAACAGCAGAGGTTTTCCCCCCAGCTGCTTTTATTATCCTTCTTCTGGAGGAGATGGGAACCTAACACCAGGAGAGCTCAACAAGCTAAAACCCACTTTCCTCAGTGCCCAGAAGAGAGTTTAAAGCTGGAAAGTGCATTTCATCCCCATTCCCTCTCAGGAAAACAGGGCCATCTGCACAAAGAGTTTGCTAGAACAGTCCTTGTGCCTCTGGGTCTGACCTCAAACCTGCTGAACCACAGGCAAGAGCTTGGGGATGGCCCAAGCACCTGGCTTTGGTGCTTACTAGGATGGGATGCTGCGGCTGGTGAAGGATGTCTCTGCCCTTCTTGCTTCACACGATGCTTTCAGGAAGAGCACTAGTGTTAGGAAGAAAGTTAACTAGTGTTAGGAAGAAAGCTGGCAAGAGATCCTCCATTCAACCAGGCAATTTGAAGTCAGGTGCCTGTCAGCCCAACAGCAGAGCTATCATTTCCTATCCAGCCACCACTGGCATCTCTCTGCTCGTGGTTCCTGCTTGGCTGCACATACCAGGAGTCTCTAAAGGACAAAGTCCAGTATTTGTTAGAGGTTTCAGAGAGGTTTATGTCACGTGGACCTTCTGTAGGCCTCCTGCCCTGGGCAAAGCACCCAATACACTCTGGTCTGTGCTGGTGAAATACTAGATTTACAGGCCAAATAGCCATGCCAAAAGGTTATGTGCTTCTATCTCACTGTCATGCCTTTGGCTGCCCTCACTGTGGGGACAACAAAAGGCATCTCAGGAAAAATCTATTGCCCTTTCCCCAGCAAGCAGGACCAGGCCATCCTGCTCATCAAGACTGACACAAATTCAGAGGAATTGATGCAAAATGGGGCTGAGAAAGCCAACAGGAAACACCAGTGAGAAATCCCTGTGTATGTCTTGCCACAGAAACCGTGGAAGGCTCTTGACTTGGAAGGCATGTCCATTTGGTTATTTATATCGACTCAGGCTGATTCCTTGAAGATTCTTTGGGGAGTCTGGCAGTGACATCTGCCCTGTGTTCCCTTGTCTGTCACAGTTTCCCATCATCCTTTCTGAGTTCATTCAAATTCATCTCCTCTTTTTTTAGATCCTCTCCCTCTTTTGGTCTTTGTAGCAGGAAGGGAGAGCACGGTGATGCCCATCTTGCCCCTGCTGCCTTTGGGCACAGCCAGCATGAATGCATGAAGTGTAGGTCTTGTGTCCTGGCATCTGAGGAAGTTGAGATGTGTCTCTGCATTTAAGATGACTTTATTTTAAAAGTAAAATTACACACATAACTGTAGATCAAACTTACAAAAGAATACTTAAATTAAGGCCATTAGTGTAAGCTGAAAACTCTGCCTTTTCCCCCTCTAGCAGTTTCCTGTTTTGTCCTCTCTGCTCTCATGATGACACTGTGCATATACTTAATTATAATTAAAGACAATAAACTTCTTAGAGTAGTGACAGATATTTTGGTAACTTGGCTATGTGATCCCTACCAGAAAATTCATTCCATAAATTCAGCTGTGGAGATCAAAACAGCGAGTTGTAAGCATGTGCCCAGCTCCATTTGTTGCACTGAGTGATTTGTTTATATCCTACTTGATCCATTGCTGGAAGCCATTTGTTCCTTGAGCCTGTGTGCAAACTTGAAGTAAGCCTTTGTAGGGTGAGGAAATGCAAGACTTGGGTCATTCCTGAAGAGTCGGTGGGCTGATTAAGCACTGGGGAGCAAAATATCTGTGAATCTAGAGTGGAGAACCTGACACTGGTTTAACTGATGCCTCAGGAGCTAAAAAAAAAATAAAATAAAAGGAGGTGAATAAACAGATGCTGGTAGCAAGCTGTAGCGAGGTGGCTGAGCAAGGTTTGGGTTTTTCAGCAAATACAGGCAATTGCTCACCCTGACTTGCATGCGTGCGCACACACATATGGATATTCCATACTGTGGCAACTCATTAGAGATTCCCACAAGAAAACCATTAGGGAGAAAATTCTTGCTGTTCTGGTGTGGTCGCCTTGTTCTTGCAAAAGAAAAGCTGTTCTTTCCATTTTGCACTGTTTTTGTTTTTGGGGGGAGTGGAGAGCATTATAATGAAATAGTGCTGTGAGTGTATGTGTAATATTTTATCCCTGTGGATACAGTCTTTCACCGTGGGTCCAGAGAAAATGGAGCCTCAAGAAAACGGAGCTTTACAGATATGTTCATCAACCAACACACCTGCAGAAAAAGTACTGTTAGAGGAATTTTTCTCACATCCCTGCTTTTCTTCTTCGTCTTCCGTCTCAGCCTGCGGCAGTCTTTGGCTGCCCGTCTGCAGAGGGCGATGCAGCATCAGTTTGACCAGACTTATGGTCCTCTGGTTTTTTATCACCCCGAAGTTGCCCGTGGTCACCAAGACACTGCAGGGGTTGAGGGTTGAGATGAGGCCACGGCTAGAGGGGAAAATGCGAGAACCAAACCAGAGACACAAACGTATTTCATAGCACAGTCTCTTCATGCCAGCTGTGGAGTGGCTGATGAAATAGGAGACTGCAATGGATTTCACTTTCCCATTAAATCCTGCTGCATAGGAAGACTTGAATAATTTGTTGAAACTTTGAAGGTGGTTATTTCATGAGTTTGTACAGGACTCAGAAGGGCGAGTTTAAATCAGCTTTAAAAGGCAAGAATGAAATCTTGAAGCTAAAAGAACGCAAACAACCATATGCTCATTGGTTTTTCAGACTTCAGTTTGCATGTTACCATCGCCTTTTTGCAGAAAGGAATAGTAGATGTCCTCTGCCAGTAGAGACATCTCTCCCTAGTCTTCACGAGAGCACCCATGAGAATTCATGGGTANAAATCATCGTGTCCGTCCATTAACCCAGCACCACCATGTTCATCACTAAACCACAGCCCGGAGTGCCACACCCACATGCCTTTTGAACACTTCCAGGGATGGTGATTCCAACACCTACCCGGGCAGCCTGTTCCAATGCCTGACCGTCCTTTCAGAGAAGAATTTTTTCCTAATATCCAATCTAAACCTCCCACATCACAACTCGAGGCCATTTCCTCTTATCCTGTAACTTGTTACCTGTGAGAGGAGGCACCCTCACCTCACTAAATCTCCTTTCAGGTAGTTGTAGACAGCGATAGGGTCTCTCCTGAGCTTCCTTTTCTCCAGGCTAAACAACTCCAATTCCTGCAGCTGCTCCCCATAAGACTTGTGCCCTAAAAAAGCCACTGCATCCTCTCTTCAAGTCAGTTCTTCCTTGGACTATCGGAATTAATTCGCTGCAAAGGTTTGGGGCTGGGATATTTTGCAGTGTCCTCAGGTGTAGGCTAGGGCCTGTGAGCAGCTTGAAAGCTGAATTTAATTCTTTGTCATTGAAATTTGCCAGAAAGGTCATTTCCTCGTGCATGTAATGGAGGAAAGCGCTCAGAATTGTTTTTCCCCATTGATTCCCAGTACAGTGTGTGACTGGGATTGAAATGCCAACGGAGTGTAATCCTGTGGGGTTGGTTTTTTTTCCATGATACACCTTCAGTTTTTAAAAACTGCTTCTCTTGTTTAAAGCTTTTCCTCGTGGCTTGCTGCAGTAGAATAGGAGCAGAATGTGAAGCATTTGCTTGAACCTTGCGCCTGGATAAATTCAGGGAGCAAAGTCGTGACCTTTTTTTTACTAAATGGCATCTACATCAATGACTCCTTGAGGTGTTTTGATTCCTTCTTAAATTTACTGAAGGCAAACAAGTGTTTTGGCTCTACCAGAGGTCCCCAGGAGAAGGGATCTCTAAAGGCTTCCCTGCTCTTGGGTGGGATGAGAAGGGGAGGGCTGGGGCCAGAGCTGTGAGGAAAGAACTGGATGCAGTGGGTGCTGCGCACTGTTGTGGCCTTGTCCAATGTTCAGTAAGGAAACAAAAGACCCTCTTGCAGTGCCAGGAATACACAGACAGTGTTATGCCTGCCTAAGCACGAGATAGGCAAATGTATCTGTGTAGCCATACCAGGAGCAGCTGAGGTCACTCGGTCTGCTGAGCCTGGTGGAGACTGAGGGGAGACCTCATTGCAGCTAAAACTTCCCCGTGAGGGGAAGAGGAGGGGCAGACACTGATCTCCTCTCTCTAGTGAGAGTGACAGAACCCAAGGGAATGGCCTGGAGCTGTGTCAGGGGACGTTTAGGTTGGATATTAGAAAAAGGTTCTTCACCCAGAGGGTGGCTGAGCACTGGAACAGCTCCCCAGGGAAGTGGTCCCAGCACCAAGCCTGACAGAGTTACAGAAGCGTTTGGACAATGCTCTCAGGCACACGGTGTGACTCTTGGGGTGTCTCGTGCAGGGCCGAGAGTTGGACTCGATGATCCTTGTGGGTCCCTTCCAACTCCGCATATTCTGTGATTCTGTGGTCTTTAAGAATGCTAAGGAAGCAAATAAGAATATAAGGAATTTCAAAAGGCAAAACCAGTAATGCTCTGGTTTGCAAGGGAAGCCGGCTGCGCATTGGCACCCGTGGACAGGAAAAGTAGCTGGAGAATGCGGGCATCGATCCCGCTACCTCTCGCATGCTAAGCGAGCGCTCTACCATTTGAGCTAATTCCCCGTGTTGCATTTTGGATTGCCGAGTGCACAGATATTCACTTCTCGCGAGATGCCGTGTGCCGCCGGCCGTTACACGTCCCGGTCGGGGCTCCCAGTGCGCCTGCGCGGGAGAGCGACGGCCGGGGCTCGGCGGCGGGCCGGGCTGGGCGCGCGCCGGGAGAGGAGGATGCGCCCCGCGGTGAGACATGGAGCGGGAGCGGGACGGGGAATGGAAATGGAAGCGGGAACGGGGCGGGAATGGGAACGAGATGCGAATGGGAACGGGAATGGTGGGAGGCTGCAAAGGGCTGTGTGTTTGGGGGGCAGGATGCGCAGGGCTGTGTGTGTGTGGGGCGGCGGTGCGTGTGGAGGTCTGAGCGGGGTCTGAACACCCGGCAGAGGCTCTGCCAGGGGCCTGGGCTGGTCCTTTGAGTCGCGGCGGGGCTGCGTTGAGGTCTAAACAGAACGAAACAACCAAACAAAAAACCTCCCCCCCACAAAATATCGAGCCCCCCCAGCTGATGAAGGGCGCGGGAGCTGCCCGGATGACCCCGGTTACTGTTCGGAGAGGCTTCGCCTACCCGGCAGCCCCTCACGGCCCTCGGGACACGGAGCCCGCACCACCCCCTGCGCCCGGCGGGGGCTCGGGGTGACACTCGGCCTGGCTGGGCAGCCCGAGGAGCCCCCAGATACCTGCTGCCCAAGTACTGCTGCCATCCATGCTGGGACATCCGGGCTGGGTCCCTGCGCGCAGCTGGGGCAGCTGGGGATGCCCGGGTGCCTGGATGAGCAAACCCGCTGCGGGCAGTTGGTTCTCCCCGCCTTGCCTTGCAATGTCTCCTTTGAAACAACACCCACAGAAGTGAAATCTGGCACCGTGGTGAATCGTGAGGTCTTTTCCCTCAAGAAATGGTTCCGTTTGCTCTTATGCTCCAGCTGGAGTAGAGTTAAAGACAATAGTTTCCCTGCTGGACAACGAAGGAGGTGCTGGCTCTGGAGCAGGGAACTTGAGGTGCCTGTCGAAATGGCAGACGAGGGCATGTGCTGGAGTCTTCTGGGGAGCTGCATTGACCAGATGGGAGTTTGGTGCCTCTTTTGGATGTGGGAAAAGGGGATGCCCTCAATCAAGGGGTGCATAGCAAAGCAGATGAGAGCATTGTGTCAGTTCTTTGCGAGTGCTATGCTGAGGAAGATGAAGCTATTGATGGGCTTGCCACGTTTAATTAAGCCTATGTTCAGCAGCATCGATAACCAGGACTTAGTTAAAAACCTGTCATTCTGGTAAATGGCTTGCCTTGTGCTCAGTCACTTTTCTTCCCCTCTGATGTTCTTGAGTAAGACAAGACAAAACCCAAAAAGTGTTGATGGCCAGTGCAAAATACTTTCTGAACCAAGGCAATTACAAAATAACCTTGTTGGATAACCTCGGTGGTGGCTGCTTAACACCTAGCTATGTGGAGAGCAGCAGAGTCCTGGGCTGAGCTGACTGGGCTGCAGGTGGTGATCCCGGTCACCAAGTCACTGCAATTCACTGAGCCAGCAGGGAATGTGGTGAGAGTGATGGGACTTGCTCTGGCTTTTACTCCGTCGAGTTCCTGGGTACTTACCCTTCCTGCAATACTTTTCTACTTCTACCTTGGCTGTGTTCAAGTCATCGTTCTGTTGGATTCAAAACCATTCTCTGCTCAATTTTACACCCTTCCTAAGGGATTTGCCTTAGTTCTGCCTCTGATATACAAGTTACTTTTTTTGGATGCATTTGCTGAGCTATCCTCCTCCAGACTATGAATTTCTGATTAAATACTTCTATATATCCACAGCTTTGCAAATGAAATATGTGCAAAACATTATTTATTTATTTTACTTGACAGGTTTTGGGCTCTGTGAATGGGGTCTGCTTCTTGCAGAGTTTGCTTAATAGCTTGTCTGAATGATATTTTCTTGAAATACTTGGAATTTTAAATTTACTTCTCTTTTGTTCTTTTTGACATGTTGCATCTTACTTTAAAGGGCCTATGAAGCATGACCTCAGAGCTCTTCGGAAACTCTCCTGTCCTTCATTTATCTTTTTCACAGTTGTAAGCTTCCTTCTGGGTTTCTTTTTTTCATCAGAGAGAAGATTGGCCAACAAACATGTTCTGAAAGACATGTTTATCTTTAAGAAAAAACCCGACAGCGACCAAACAAGCAGGCAGCCGCACCCATCCAGCAGTATGATTTCTTATCTTGGAGCTTGACTTGGAGCTTGATAATTCTGAAGGCTTCTTACCCTTACTGAGTTTTTTGAAAAGAAGGTAGTTTTCTTAGCTATTCCCCTGGGTGCCACGCTGGAGAGCATTGCACTTGTGTAATTTTTTTTTTCTCATATCCTCCTGTCTCTTTTACATCACACTGAGCTGCAGAACCCCATAATCTTACCCTTGGCCTCTCTTTTTTATTATTTTTTCTCTTTTTTCTGATATGGAGAAAACAAGGAGATGCTTGGGAGTATCTCCTGCTGAGGAATCTCGTCTTCAATACATGCGACAGCGTTTCACCAGCTCAGCTTTGCTAAGTATCAAGCTGACTCTGTGGAGCTGGAAAATATGTTTCAGGCTGTGTTTTGCATAGATGCTCTCAGATGTGAGGTTTCACTGCCTGGGTGTTACATGTGTTTTTCCTGTCACGGGCGGTCTGCCTCTGAATCGTGTTGCTGGGAGCTTCTGGCAGAGCAAATGCTGGGGCAGGGGGAACAGAGGCCTGTCTTCAGCCTTGCTTCATCAGCCACAGCTCTCCCTCATTTGTACCTTGTTTGGTTTAATAACAGGGTTGTACAGCAGCTTTTCCCACAGCAAAACCTCTTTTCTGCTTTTCTTTAGAATTAAAATCGCACCAAAGAATGTGTGTTAAGGTGGACTTTGAAACTCAAAGCTTGTCAGTCCTTCACAGTCACGCTGGAGTAATTCCTGTGCTTTCCTCTCCTTCATCCTAATTACAGGGGAGAGTAGTTCAGCTCCCACAGCTCAAACTATTGGAAGGACATGTCTGTGCTCTGCAAATAAACTTTGTCCTTGCTTTCCCCTTTCTATCTTCCACTTGCTCTGGCAGAGCTGTGCTCCTGAACAATGCTGGGCAAGCATTGTGCAGGTTTTGGTGGATCTCTGTTTTCTCCTTGTGCTTCCTCCACACTGAGATTAGAGAAGTCCCCTTGCAGGTGGCTGGGAATATGCTACCTAAAGAAGCCACAGTTGCTCTGTGTGAAGAACAGCCCCCACAGATGCTGAAGTTGCAGAGCTATCCATGCAGATTTGTGGTAGGGTTGCTTGCTGCATCCCCTTTGGTTTTTGGCAGCCTGGGACCTCCCAGTAGTCCATTTTACTGGGTAGTGCAGGGGTTCTTTAAGGGGCTGGCTCATGCCGCGCGGCAGATTGCTCAGCATGGCACTGCAAGAGCTGCTGTGTGGTGGAAGGCAGATTTCTAGAATGTGCAAGATACTCTTGTGTGCTCAGGGTAGCAATCTCGGCTGGTTTGCTACCATACACCTCCCTGTTTGAAGTAGCAGTGGGTATTTCTGAAGCAAGTATTTGGACTGGAGTGCTTGCTCTGATTTTCAAGGTGGGTGAGTGCTCTCCGTAGCTGTGGGTTTGCTTTGGCACCCTCAGTGTGAGGTATTCGTAGAGGGACCGGTGTAGATTGTCCCCCCTAAGTGTCTGCCTGAGTGCCAGCCATGCTTGCCGGCTCCACACCCCGCTGGGTTGCTCCTGCGCGTGCCATCCCCCTCTGCACTGCAGAAGAGCTAAATCGGGGTTGGAAGAAAGCTGGCAAGAAGCCTGGATGTTCCTAGAAAGATATTGATTGCCCTGGACAGTTCGGGGTTGTTCCTTTTGTTTCCCTGGCTCTCGTCACGGGGTCGGGCTCTTTCGGGTGGCAGCTCACTGGAGGATGGAGAAACAGTGCCGGCTTTGCAGGCTGAGGCTGGAGCAGAGCCATCCCAGCCTGCCTCTCTCAAGTGTTAAGTCTGAAGCAGCCTGCCTGGTAATTCCATTAATGAGAGCCTAGTGCCAGAGAGATAAATGTAATTCCAGGGTAAAGCTGACGCTCGGGCTCAAATGGAGAGGATTTGCTGGTTCTCCCAGGTGCACTGCTATGAGTAATGTACTCCAGTATTACCCACAGATGATGTTTAAAGTCTACATGTCACTGCAAAGACTGGGCAGTGATAAAAAAATTCGCTGCTAAATCTTCATGTGAGGAAATCCTTAGCTCCAGAGCGTAGCTGTCTCTTTGCAATGGGTTTTACCAGGAATAAAAGTTTCCTGCTTAACTCCTGACATGCAGGATGGCACCACGCTAAGCAGCCAGCTGATGCAGGAGACAGCTTGCATGGGCTATAGCCAGAATGAATTCTCGTTCTCTGTAATCAATGCAGAACAGAAATTATATATCCCGTGTGTGTCACACCAGAAAGCTTGCAAGCACCTCAGAGCCAGCCACCACAACTGCAAGCAGCACAAGCTTCTCTACATTTTTGGTGATGTGGTCCATGCTTGAATTCAGAGCTTACTGTCCTGGCCAGATGTTTTCTCAGTTTGATTTCTTTTTGAAATAATTTTTTTCTGATTTCTCACTTTTCTTAGTTTGATTTGCAGATCACATCTTCCTCTTTGCAGTTGTATAATAGCTTTGTGGCACCATCATCAAGTCTTGTGTTGAAAACGAATGGTTAATTGGGGTAATTTTAGCTCTCCTTGTGGATCCTGGAAATCACAGGAGCCAGCACCATTCAGCTTTCTGCAGAGGAGCTTCCCGTGCCGCAGGCAGCAGCTGAGCAGTTGTGTCCAGCAGGGTGAGAGCTCACAGTGCCAGTGAGCCCCAGTGCTGTGGTACCCCAACATTCAAGCAAACAAATGATTTGCCTCATCTTTTGGAGCTCAGTGAAGGATTTTTCTTGTGGAAAACTACTTGTCATCAGTCCAAGGTGGGGGAAAAAAAGTCCATGAAGAGGAAGTAGGTGCTGGGGATGCTCAGCCCCTCATGTGCTCCCATCACTCCAGCTTTGCCTGAGTGTCCATCAGTACACTTAGGATCTCCTTAGTTAGGACTCGGGTCCCTGCTGGCATCCTGACAGCAGAATTAAAGCCAGCTTGCTCAAAGTGCTTGCTTATTGGTGTATTCAGCAGCTTGCGGGTGCCTCCTGCTGTAAGGGGTGTGGGGGAGAGTGGCTCGTTGAGCAGTGAGGTGCATGCTTTGCTGGTGACCTAGCAGCAGCTGGGACAGCCAGCCTAAGTCTGCAGCCTGCTCCCGCATCTCTTACTTCTCTTTGCAGTGACCATGCAGACATTCCTGCCTTCTTCATGTACATGCTGTGGGCCAATTCACTCACCAGAAATCAGGATCAGAAGCAGATTGTCTTGAGTTTTTAAATCTCCTGCCTCCCTTCGCCTTCAGTTTTGTTCATTAATCAGTGAGGGTTATGCGTGTGAGAGCCACATCTGCCATTCACCACCGCGGTGGCAGGATGCTGGGGGGATACAGTATCAGTCTGAGCTACTGCAGTTGCTTTAAAAAAAAAAAAATTCTCCTGTTTGCATCATAGCTGACTACACAAGTTTTGGTATATTAGTGTGGTTTTCTCACCCCAAGTTAAAATTTTTGAGTGTCTCCTTTCCTTCTTTTAAATGTCTGACATCTGATTTGGGCTTGAGTGGAGCAAGGTTGCACTGATAGTGAATTGTGTGTCTTGTCAAACATTTCAATACAGAGTAGATGAAGGAGCAGGTAGGAAAATGACCTGCATATTTAGAAATTCAGTTTCTTGAAAAATTGCCTCTGTGGTGTCTGGTTCTTACAGTTATCTCTCCTCCCTCCCCCTCCAGTTCCATGAGTCAAAAGTGATCATGAGGGTGTTAATATATGATTGGGGGGGACTTAATCAGCAAGGATGTAATGTGCTCATTCCTCTGGTGGTAACAAAGTGGGTCAGAAGTGTTACCTGTGCTGTTGCTGCTGCTTGCAATGCTAACCAGATAAAGTTACTGAAATTACTTCAAAGCCTCAGTATTTGCTTTGCTCCCTGACTTGCTGCATGAGTTTCACAGGGAAACTTGTCTGTGACCTGCAAGGCATTGATTTGTTCGGTGGCTCTTGTGGCTGAGGTGCACGGTTGAGCCACCTTGTTGCTGCCACAGTCTGGGTGGTCTGGCACTGGACTTTTTCTTTCCCAATGTATTTTTGAGCCACAGCTGCATTCCCATCAGGTTTGCTGCAGAGCTGACCAGGCTGACAGCAGCAATGGTGGACAGACATCCGCCACTCTGCTGCCTTGGATAAAGCGCTGGTAGGACCATCACTTGACCTCCCAGAGATGCTCTAAATGACTGGAGGCTGAGCAGAGCCTGATACATTGTCCCTCTGCCTGCCTTGAGTTTATGGTGTAAATCCCAGAGCAGGCTCAGCAGGGGTGACCTGATGACTGTGCTTTGATACCTCTGTGTACTGAAGAGATCTGGCTGGAGTCTGCTCAGGGTTTCCCCTGCTGTGAGAGAAAGATGCCGTGAGGTACAGCAGGTGGAATTTGAACTTGGGTGTGGAGTGGGAAGGGGGCATATGTAACATGTGCTGAGAAAACCAATAAGCTTCGCAAGACCTAAACCACTGAAGGGGCTGAATTTGTTTCCAGTTGATGTGTTTAAAGTGTAATTAGTCACCTCCTAAAGCAGGGTGCTGTAATCCAGTTTCTGTGGAAAAAATTGCACCATACATGTGTCAATACAAGGGGTGGACTCAGCTCAGCAAGTATGTGTGTGCTTTCAGGCCTGGTCTATAAATCCCTTTAGCTATTCTGGCCCTCTACAGACTCGTGAGAACTCAGGGAGTTTTCTTTCCTGCAGCGTTGCCCTTGCCATGCTTTTAACATCTGAAGGTCTGGATGCAAATCATTGTCATCTTGCCCTCTTATGTGCCAGCACTCAGTCTGATGGCAGGCAGAGGCTCCATGGCAGCCAGAGCTTTTCCTTCCAGCAGACTGGAGGGAACAGGAGGGAGAAGGGGCAGGGAGTGTCTCTGCCCCTCTTTGGCAGTGGACTATTGTCAGCCTCCTGTGTATCTAAGGAAACAATTTTTCAAGATTTTTGTCTGGATTTTACAGGGATCTCTTCCCTTACTGCTTTCCTGTCTTGGGCATGGATGCCACCTGGATCTCCACTGACCTCTTCCTGTGGCATATCCAAGCAGGGTGCTGGATCTGGCATGGGGACAGCTGAAGGGACAGAGAGGTCCATCCCTAGAGAGGCTGGGCAGAGGGGGTAATTGCCCCTGGGAAATACATCCCTGGTCTTTAGTTTGTGGCTCAAACAATGTTCCTATTCCATATTCTCCAACTGCTGGAAGTGGCAGACTGAAATGAAAAGATTGGGTTAGCCAGTATCCTGTGAATGAATTTAGCTGTTCTTGTTTTATTTCAAGAAACTGCATTAAAATGAGCAGAGAGGCTTTGCACCAGAGGCTGCTTCCGCTGCAGGCATCTGCTTGCAAAACTGCGTTGCAGAGCAATTCCTGCTGGTGCTGTAAAGCCAGTGGGGGAAAGCAGAGCTGTGGCACAGGCCAGGAGACCTCTGTGGAGGTGCAGCCTAAGGGCTTGGCTTGCTTGATTGCTTTTGCAGCTCGTCTCTGCTTAGAAACAGGTATGGGCATTGCTTCCATCTGTTATCAGTGGTCACTGGTGTCTTGGTGAGTGCACTGAGCTGCTTTTCCCTGCAGGCTGAGGAGCTGTGCTCTGCCCCAAGTCCCTGCTGCTGGGAGGTAGCATGCAGGCAACTGAAAGGTCCCCGGCATGAATGCTGGACATGCGATGTGATGCCTCTTGTGTCCTGCCTCTCATCAGCTCTGTGGTTACACCAAGCTGCAGCTGACTTCTGAAGCTCTTCTCGGTAAAAATTGACCTGAATTGATCCGTTGTGGTTTGCTTTTTTTTTTTTTTAAACTAAGATGAATTTCTGCAGAGGTGAAAGCTTGAGCTGTATTACAAAGTCTGTGATGTTTTTAAGGATGCTTTGGGATATTCTGGAGGTGTGCATGTGGTCTGCATGGTAGCAGGTTAACAGGAAAACTGGGAACGGGTCAATTGGACCTGTGTAGCTGGTTAAGTGATTTTAATGCTATGGAAACCCAATTCGAGTAACTTGGTGCTTTTTCTGGTGGGGGAAAAAAAAGAGCTGTGTTAAGTGGAGGGGCAGCTCTGGGTATTTCTGTGAAAGGTGTTTAAAGGAGGCTCGAATGTGAGTTTTTGAACTGTGCATGTCTGTTCGTGTCAAGAGCTGGCAGAGTTGGTGGTTTCAGTGGGAGCACGCAGCAGCCATCGAAGGCAAGGCTTGCCTGGGGGCCCTGGGGCAGGAGCCTGTGTGACTAATGCTGGGTAACTCAGAAAAACAAGGCAGGATTAGCTCTGCCTCCTTTCTGCTCTGTAAGGAGCTGGTGGTGGGGAGCTCCATCAGACTGCTGCTGGGATGCTTGGATGGGACCTCTGGACAAGCTGATGGATCAGCTCCCTCCTCTCAGTGCAGCTTTCCAGCATGTACTTTTTAGGTGGGGACTGTGCCTCTTGCTGGTTTTGGAGGTGAGGTGACTGGCTGGGATGTGAAGGCTTGTGCTGGCAGGTCCTCTGATAGATATCCTGAGCTGCACCTGCATCTGCTGCAACCCCTCCATCCACACCTGTGCCAGAGGAGAAGCAGGATGGGGGTGGAGTGGGCTCAGGCTTCCCGGTGCTGGGGACAAGCCAGCCTGTGGTGACCATGCAGGGCTGCATTGTGCTCCTCCCTCAGCACTCCTGGTGCTGTTGAAAGTGGTCACATGTTGGGATGAAGGTCTGGCTTAGAGTTTGAGCCTGTGCTTCTACTTTTCCATCATTATTTTCCAGGGTTTCTCTGCAAGGAATTGGAAAATCCCCTCTATGGGCTGCTGTGACAGCCTTAGAAATATCCAGATGGATTTGAACTTTGGTGCTGCAAAGGGCTTTGCATATTTATTTTCAGCTTCCTGCTTTGCTTAAGAGCTTTTGCTAGATCCTTTGCATATGCTTGTCCTTGCTCCTCTGCTCCTGAAAACCATTTGAGAACACCCTTCAGCTATGACAAAACACTCCTTTCCCCCCCTACCCCCCCAAATATCCCCAAACCTCTTGGAGGAATTTTGTTTTACCACTGTGCCTTGGTAAGCTGCAAGGCTTGCATAGCTGTGGTATGTTGCTGTTTGGGTGCGTCAGCCTAGTTTGGAGACCTCAGAGAGCCAATCACCAGGCTGTTTTGGATAGGTCTTTAGAAAAGTGAGTGACTGAGCATGCTCAGCAGTGAATGGAACTGTTAAACTGATTTTACATGACTTACCCCTGTGCAAAGACAAAGATATGATGGGTTGAAGCCTCATCTACGTTTCCACATGTACCACTGTGCCATCTTTCCGAGGTCATGCTTCTCATCAGCTTTAGCTGATCTCAGGCCGTTCTCCTGCCAGAAATTCTTCCCCTTTATTTTCTTATTTCTGGGATGGCTTCCAGCTGGATCAAGCAAATGATGGTTGCTACCTCAAGTGTAGAGATCACTGGGATGTGTAGAAGGGGGAGGAGGGAAAAAGCAGGACTGTCTGTTGCGGCAGCAGAGGGTAGTTTTGGATCAGTTAAGCTGATGAGCATGTGGGAGTGGGCATGGCTTGCTGAAGGGCAGCTGTGTAGCCCCTGGCAGAACATGTCCTGCTTCTACTCCAGTTTCCTTCCACGTAAAAGGGTGGTAAGGATTGCCAAGTGCGTTAATATTTCTGGGCAGCTACAGTGTTGGTAGAGTCCTTTGTGGGGCACTGCTGACTGGTGGCTTCATGTCCATGCTGCAAGAGTTTGGCTTCCTAGTTAATCCAGGGGAGACTTCCCTCTGGGAGGACTTTGAGCACAGCTTTTAAATAAAACTTTCTGCTGAATGTATCAAGGAGAATATTAGATTGAATATAAGGGAGAAGTTTTCTGTGATGAGGGTGGTGAGGCACTGGAACAGGTTGACCCCAGAAGCTGTGCATGCCCTATCTTTGGAAATGCTCGAGGACGGGTTAGATGGAGCTTTGAGCAGCCTGGTCTGGTGGAAGGTGTCCCTGCCCACGGCAGGGGATTGGACTATATTATCTTTAAGAGGTCCCTTCCAACCCAGATTGCTCTGTGTTTTTATGATTTCTCTGCTTAAATATACTGCAGGTCAGGGCCTGATGTGTTAGTGTCTCTCTGGGAGGAACAAATTCTGCTCTCCTGTTCTCCTCTAGCAATAAGGCTGGGGATAGGTCTATCTTCTTGTCTTGTTATAAACCTTTATTTCATCCATCTCAGGCTGAAAAGACATTGTGTTAGGTGCTTATTGCAAGAATGCTATCACCTCGAGGATGACTTCTCAGGGCCTGGTGGCTGGGCAGCTGGCATGGCTGTGGCAGCACTCTCCTGCTGAGGTCTGAGGAGCTCATCACATGTGCGAAGGGGGTTGTGCCTTTTCCTCCTAAAAGCATCACACTTGGCCTTGATGTTGATTATGGGGGGCCAGAGCTGTTTGTCTGAGCTGGAAATTGCTGATGTTGGAAGATCATCACAGGATGGGGGGAGAAAACTAGCATAAGCCTCTTAGAGAAAACTTAATTATTTCTCAAAGTTGTCAGGAAACACCCATGTCCCTATTTAGGCTTCAGAGTAGGGTTTCTTTTATGGTGAGTGTATCTGCTGGTGATGGGGGCATTAACAAAGCTGCACAATCGAGCTTGGGGTCTAGCAGGTCCTCCAAGGTCATGTGCCTGCACTTTTGGCCTGTGCTACCCTTCTCTTTTTACTTTTTGCTGCTTCTGGTGTGGCAGACTTCTGGGCATTCCTGCTATGCAGCATTGTCCCATTTCTCTGCCCCATCATTTTCTTGTGTCCTTCACTCCTGATCTGGAGATGCTTCCTTCTCCCTTTGTAGTAACCCAGTATCACTCAGTCCTCCGCTGCCTTGCTTCATAACCTGTTTATAAACTGGTGAATCTTTGTTTGCTGCATTAGATGAAATAAAAGGTTATCATGTTTCTGCAGCACTACTTCAGTCTGCACCAGGCAATGAGTCATCTTGTCTTGGCCAAGGACGGAGAGGGTCTGCTGGGGTGGTGACACTGAGAAATACATATTTTTATGGAGAAGTTGGAGCTGCAGGAAGGCAGCAGAGGAGCTCAGCTGTCAGGAATGTGTCATCCATGGTGTGCATTGCCTGGAGCCTGGTTGTGTCTTGGCGAGGAGCAGCCCTGGGAGAAGTGACTCTGCTGGGCACTATGAGAAGGAAGTTTGGGAACCAAGGGGGAGGCTGGGCAGTCTGATTCCCTGGCACTCAGCTGTGTTTCCAGTATATTTGTCTGCTGCGGGACAAAATGCTTTGTCTGAGAGCTGCAGTTGCTTTGGGAAGGCAAGCCAGGCCACCTTCATATGGCTTTGATTAAATCCAGCAGCACTTAAGGAAGCTTCAGGCATCTCTTTTTGCCTTGCTTGGCAGTACTGGGAAGCGAGGACTTTGAACTTTGCCACTGATGTTTCTGCAGCATTGTCTAAGAGCAGGAATCGTGTTGAGAAAGTTGTTAAAGGGAAAAGGAACCCGAGGAGGAAGGGAGAAAAGGCTGTCTCGTTATTGGCCATGTTGATACTCCCCATGTGCTGAGCACAGGTGTAGGCATGGGTCAACGCCAGTGCAAACAAAGTCCTACAAAACTAAAGCAGCCTCCCTTCAGATTTAAGCCATGAGAAGTTAAGGTATGAATTTCCTTGCTTTCTGTACCTTTGTACATAACCTGCCACTGAAGATTTTTATTGTCCAGGTCCTGTTATTTCTGCCCTTGTAGAACTGCTGAACAGTGTTCATTTACTGGCTTCAAAAAAACAACAGAAGACCCTCCTGGAGGTACCTAACAGGAGTAAATAGCTCTTGTGTTTTGGCTAACATAGAGCAACAGGGTGATGGAAAATTTGTGATTGAGGCTGGAGTCCATGGTCTGTGCTGTGGTCTTGTGGCCTTCAGCATTGTTTTAAGCCTTAGAAATGGCTTCAGCCCTTCCATAGTGGGAAAGGATAAAGGGGGAACCATGAATGCATTACACATTTTCTCAGTTCTTTAAATACCAGCTGGCAATGACAGGTCTCTGAATCACCTGCAAGAGCCTGGGGAAACAAGTGAATCTCTCTTTCTCAGTCCAAGGTAAACTGATGTGCTGCATGAGTAAGTTTTCTCACAGTACATAATGAGGTCCGGTTGGCAGGAAGTACATGAGACATTGGCAGGTTGATCTGTACCTTCCTCTTGCTGGTTTGGTGTTTTGACTAGAGACGTTGTCTCTCTGTTTCCTTACCTCCCTCAGCTTCCAGATTCTCTCTATGTTACAATGTGTTTGAGGATGGTCCCTCATCCACCATGTTCCTTGCTATCCCCGGACAACTGCATGAACAGGACGGGAAAAGTAAAATTGTATTAGATGTGGTGACCTTTGCTTCAGTTGTATCATCAGAAAAGCATCTCCTTAGGGCTGCTTAGAATTGTTTGCAGTAAAACATTTCTGCTATCTTTTCTTTGGCGTGCAGCAGGCACTTCAAATGCCTGAAGTGAGGTGTTTTTGCAGCCTGCAGAGGTGACTTCTGTCACAGCTCTTGCTCAGTGCTGGCTAAATGTCTTTGGTGTGACTAAGGTACAAAAGCTTTAAACAGCAATCAGTGGAAAATATAAAGCCATTTGTATTATGAAACTATAATGATGCATTGGTAATAATGATGATGAAGAAAAAATGGAAGCAGCCTGGCTCTGACATCATGTGGGATTTGCCTCCTCTGCAAACTAGAAGGAATTGCTGTGGAGCAGATCTTCAGCAGCATCTCAAGGAGCGCAGTAGGGGCATTGTAGGTGATCCCTTCCATCCTATTTACCAGTCTCTTTTCTGCCCCTGCACGTAGATAGTATCTTCAGTGCATTGATTGTTGAGGAGGCTTTACTGAATGAACAGCCTTGGTTTGGGATTCATCATCTTGCCTTTTACTTTGGCTTCCTTCTGTGATTTTGGAGAAGTCCCCTGATAGCCTCATGCCATGTACCTCTGCTATGATGCCAGGGCTAGACAGGAGTGTGTTCAGGGCCAGGATCTAACACCCTCCTGATTCTCACAAGATTGCTTTGGCATCCTTCCTTTTCACCAGCCAGCTCTTACTAATGTCCCTAATTACTATTCTCTTTAATGCTTACAGGATTTGCCAGTTCCTATATGCCGATGGGAATCGTGTTATGGCTTCTTGTCGGTGCTATAGGAGAACCTGATGCTCTGAACAGGTATGTTTGTCATGTTCCTGGTGAGAGGAAGAGGTGCTGTATGTGACCAGGGGTGAAATGTGTGCAGGGTTTGCCTGACGGGTGTGGAATGGATCCTGTGGTGCAGACTGCTCTGCCGTGAATAGTTATTTTTTCCATCCAGAAGTTTTGAGAAAACACCAAGGCAGAAGATAAGGTTTGCATTTAGCCTTGCTGACAGCCCTCTGAGGAGCGGGCTGGAAAACAGCATCGCTGCAGAGCAGCTCCTGGGAGGCCGTGATCCTTGCTAACACAGGCACTGCCTTTTCCTTCCCGGAGCACCAGCTGGGGAATCCCGGCCGAGCTCGCGGCTGCGCAGGCGGCTGCTGCGCCCTCCTGCTCAGCTGGCCTTTGGCAGCACCCCCGTGGCGTGCGTCCGCCTGTGTCCCGAGCGGGGTGGGAGGGAGCTGTCTGCGTGTTGGTATCCAACCATGAACAAATCTGCTATTGTTTTCTTAATGTATGGCAAGAACAGCCTGTAGCAGCTTATTCCTCCCTGGATAATTACTGCTCTGCTCTGCCACTGATTGCTCTCAGGAGCAGTAGAGTAGTGCCTCCCCTGCGCCGCCCTGTGAATCTTTTTGCCTGAGTTATTTGGTTTGTTATTGCTTTAAGGCATCAGTGGTCAAATGAAAAATCTAATCTGCTCTCTTTACAACTGTTTGACATTCTAAGTGCATTGCCTGAGTCGGTTGAAGTCCCTGAGATGCCAAACATGCTTTCAGTGATGCCCCTTGCTGTGCTACTAGCAGGTCTGCTGGCACCTCGATTTCAATTTCTGCATTACTTTAAGGAGGGAAAATATAGGGCTGGGTTGCAGTCTACTATTATATTATCTGGAACTGTGTTCCCAACTGATCAGATGTGTGAGTGCAACCACTGGAATTGGAGTGGAATATTTTGCCATCTGTGGTTGCTCGGGGGAGGTCTGAAAAGCAGGTGGATGATCCTGCTGTGGGAGTGTTAATGGACAAAGAGGGTTGGCCTGGCACACTGAGCTCAAACCTTCAGCTTGCCTTAAGAGCAAAAGAAGCTCCTTGTACAAAATGTCCATCCCTGATGGATCTCATCAAAATGGCATTGCCTTGCATTTAGCTTGCCTGAATAGCCCATTTGATTGTATAAGGATATAACCATAACTTGCTGCATAAAGCTTTCCTGATCCCTAAAAAAGTGAAATGGATTCATTATGGAAAGAGATCTTTCTTGAAAACCTGGTTCATCTGGGACTGTCTGGGCGGTGCCGCAGACATGCTGGAGGAGTAGGAGTCAGGGTGGAGCTGTTTCCACCTAATTCTCCTGTATTTCCCGGGATTTATCACAGCATGCAAGAAAATGTGCCCTCTCTTTGGAGCTGAAAGCAGAGCTGGTTAGTAGATCACTGCCTGTGCTTCCCATGCCAGCCTTCTCCTTATGCTTTCCTTTTCTTCAATTAATTGTCCAGTGTAAAAGGCCTCTTCTTAAAGGGAAAACCACAATAAGAAGGGGATCAGCAAAGGTAGGAATGCCTCCATTTGCTAGCAAGCTGTTGCAGGTGTGTCTGAGTCGGGGGAGCCAGCACTGAGTCAGTGTCCCAGACTCCTGGTGACTCAGGTGGCAAAATCCCAGGTCATTCCCTTCTCATGCCTGAATTGCAGTGAATTTCTTGTAACAAACTTTTGCCTTCTGTAGTGAGCATGTAGGGAATGCTGTGCCATCCTCTCTCTCCCATATGGGTTATGAGCAGCTCAATTCACCGAGAATGCCGGCAAGTGGTGGTGGTGGCACTTCTCTTCCTGCCACCACAGATGGAAAGTTGATTTATCTCAGCACCCTCAACCCTACCTCTCTCCTGTTTTTTTACCCACCTTGTTTTTTTGTTAAGATGGGATCAAGTCACAGGAGTTGCAGCTGTCTCTTGAGCTTGATGAGATTCTTATGCAAATCTGGAGGCTGTGTTCTCCTGGCAGATCTGCTTGCATGCATTATCCACTACTTCATTGTACTGGAAGGAGATCTATTTTCTGAACCATGGTTTATTTTTAGTTAAGACTTTCCCTGTCTAACTGGCAAAAGTTCAGCATTTGCAGCGGGATTTGCAGCAGAAGCAATTTTGCCAAATCCTCGGACTGGGGGAAGGGAGAGGAAATGTTATATTAGCTAGCAAAAAAGCTAAGTGCTGACTTGAAAAATAGCTTAGGACACTGTTATGAGAGCATAAGGATTGGGCAATGCAAGTTGAGAACAGCGTTGTGTTGCTGCAGTGGGTAACTCAGTCTGGGTTGCTTTTGCTTTTCCTTGTGATGGCTGCCACTGAGGTTAACCAGCAGTGGGTGGGAAGTGCTGCTCAGGGGCAGGTGGTCAATGAGCCAACCTTTTGGCCTGACCCTGGGTAGTGAATTAGCAAAGTCACCGTAACCGCAGCGTCCACGGGAAAAGTTCTGTCCCTGCAGTGCATTGCACTGTCCTGTTGCACCCGCGTTTGGGGCCACGGGAGGCTCACTGAGGGTTGAGCTTTTTGATGATATAGAATGTATCATGCCCGTGTTTGAGTACCCTTGTCAGATACCCTGCAATTAATAGGGTGGCACATGGGATGTCCTGGGGCAGTGCTGCAGCTGTCTTCTCTCTTCCCCAGCTGCTGCTCCGGGGACAAACTGCCTTCACACACCTCATTGCTTTCACCAACTGCTCTAACCACTCTGGGTCTTGCACTAGTTTCTCACATGAGCAGCAACCTTTCAGGGGTGCAGGGATATTTTCTTCTTGGTCTTGCATCTCCTCGGATGTTTCCACCACTCCTTTTACAGAGTCATCTTTCTTACCTTTAGCTGGTAGTGCTGCAAGCACCAGACACCTGAGAATGACATCAGAGACTGGATGACTATGTTCAAAGCCTTTGCTCCTTACTCCTCTGAAAAAATGAGAGTTGATTCCACATATGGGGATGTAAATAATTTGTTTGCTGCTGCAGGTTAACTCCTGCAGTTTGCTTAATGTTTCTTTTTCTCTGTTTCACCCCCACCCCACCAGCAGGCAGTTGCACAGCAGTTTTGTCATGGTTCCATTAAGAAAACAAGGAGGAATCCTTCAGTTCCAACTTTCTATTGAATGTTTGGAAACCAGAAAAAAGAGAGGAAGTAACACTAGGAATTTAGGTGTATTCTGCATTTGGTCCAAGTGGGTACGTGTTGCCTGCAGGTAACAGACCTGTACCTTTGCAAAAGGATTGGGAGTGAAACAAAATTTTAAGTGTTGTTTCAGTCATTGGGGTAGAAGCACCATGAGAATCAAGGTAGGAGAACTCATCAACTGCCTAGAGCAGTAATCTTCCTGAAGGAATTAATCTAATTTAACCTGATAAAAGAATTTATGCAATGGGGGAAGTCTCTGCCATTTCCTGCCAAACTTCCTGAGAAGACTAGGAAAAAATAAGTCCTGAAATGACACTCTTCTCTCTGTGAGGGAGGGGGCTTATGTCTTCCTAAGACCTGTTACTATCTTTCTGTTAAAAACCATCTGTATTAGCTGGCAAATTAGGATAGTTTTAGCTATTCAATTTTGCCTAGTTCCCTGGGGACTTCCTAGTTGCAAACCTATTTGCAAATCCCCTGTCCATGTGGGATGCAGATGATCTCGAGAGCCCCAGGGATGATGCAGCAGTCGGCCTCATGCTTGCCATACACCTGATGGCCTGTGGATGTAGAGACTTCATAAGTTTGAAGGTTTTCCTTAGGGGAAGTTTGTGAGTGGTAGGATTTTGCGGTTTTTCCTTACATTGCTAATTATTTCAGGGAAACTCCTATCTTTCTAGTGCTTTCTCCCCCAAAGCACTTCTCTTCCTCTCTGTCTCTTGCCCTCAGAGGCTAGAAGAACACTAATATGTTAGGAAAGCCAGTCTCTGCCTTAAATGGCCTTAAGCATGTCAATATTCAGCTCAATTTCCTTTTACAGTGGCTTGCTACAAAATGAGCAGGAATCTCAGGGCATCCCTGGGTCAGCTTTTTTATTGATGCTCAGGTTAAAGCAAGGAGGGTTTTGTTCCAGACAGGTGAATGTGTCGAGGAGGAGATGTCCACCTCGAGTTTTGAGTACTCTGATAGGAAAATACTTTCTCTCTCAGTGAATATTTGCTGATACCATTGAACCATGCTTAAAGTATGTGGGCATATATTGTAATCTGCTGGCAAAGACACTGAAAATAGCTGCCCTGGGTTGGCCCAAAGGTGCACGTAAACTGCTAATGTCTGAATCAATACCCTCTCTAGTGGTGTAAGAGGAGCTGCTCTGGAAGGAGACTGAGCAGCTCTGGATGGAGACTAAGCAGCCTAATTCAACATTCCATCTGCTCTAGCTTGACCCTATGCCTTGCAAACGTGCTGGGTTTTAAGCAGGCTGAGAGCTGCACTTGGCTGGCAGCCTCCAGCCCAAGGTCCTGGAGCAGGTGAGGAGCTGCCACGCCTGTGGCTGAATGCTGGAACCCACGTCTGCATGGGAGGGTGCAGCAGTGGGAATTCCAGCAGTCTCTGGGTTACCTGCAGCAAAGAATGAAGCTGACTTCGGATTGCTGTTTTTAAAACCTTTGTTTAGTACAGGCGAGTAGTTCTGTGGGCATTCCATAGTGTGTGCTTACCCAGCCCTCCCAAGAGAACTGTGCCAGTGTCCCTCAGCTGGGTTTCACAGGCCTCATGCAGCCCTCATGGAGGGTCAGCATTTGGCGACTGCCTGGATTGCTGCTTATCCCCAGAGGTGCTCCTGCTCTGCTTTGCTCTGTAATTACTTGCCACGCATTGTGTCCTCCCCAGCAGCTTTCACTGCAGTTTTTAAAAGGGAAGATAAGGAACAGTGGACAGATGGACATCTGTGAGGACTGCTGGTAGTGGGCAGAGGGAGTAGTTTTAGCCCTGGTACTTGCATGCAGCATACTCTCCAGGCAATTCCCACTGTGATTCTTGATGAAGTTTCCCTTTCTTTGGCTGGCTCATTGGAAAACCCTTTTCACTCCAAGTTTTGTTTGGAAAGAGAGACGCCCACACAGATGGCTGCTCTTCAGTTGTCATTCATGTTGAGATTTTTTATGTTCCTTTTGCATTACCCTCAGGTGAAACCCAGGCTTGCCAAAAAAACATTTCCCAGAATTAGAAAGAAACTAAACACTAAGAATATTCTGCTGTATCTCTCTAAGCTGGGAATGCAGTGGGCTATCTCATATTTTATCGGTTCACAAGGGGTTGTGTTGCTTTTTCTTTTTGGCTGAGTTTCCATATAGTTCACTTGTTTGTTTTCCTCAGACAAAAGATACAGCTTTCATTGAGGGTGGTTTTGGCTATGTTTTGCTCCTTGCTTGAGACTGTCTGAGTGGTTCCACTTTTTCCAGACAAGTGCCAATGCTCTGCTTTGGAGTCCTGCTGGTCTCATCTGATAAGGGTTTGGATGTTTTTTCCTCCTAAGTAGCTCTCAGAATTGCTGGATTGATAAATAATAAGTGGTTTTGGGTCTTTGAGATATTGTGGCAGAGGGGAAGGGGAGGAGAACAATAGCACTGCTGGAAAACACGGGTTTGGTGTGCTGGTGATTTAGGAAACTGAAGTTACAGCCTCTTGCTTGGACCCCTTGCTGTGTTCCAGGATGCTGTGGATGGCACAGTCCATAAAACCTGAGTGGTCTTGCATTGCTCCTGGCCTTTTAGCTGTAGAGAAGAAGCAGAGTTAAGTCACAGCCAGCCAGTGTGCAGCTGTGGTTGGACTTCACTCTCTAAGTGCCCTGGAGAGGATGCTGGAGGGCCCTGCACCAGGGTGCAGGAAGATGAGGCTGAGAAAAAAGGTGAAAATGGCAACCTGAAATGGCAGAGGTTTTTAGAATTGTGGCTTGCTGTTCATTTCTTTCTTTAGTTATCTAACCCTGCAAAATTGCTGTGGCAGGGCTGGTGGTAGGCTTTGGGAGGCTGGAAAGATGCCAGTACAAGGAGGTGGCTAATGCTTCCTTCCAAGTGTATTAACTCATTCCTGAAATATGCATATCTTCTAAAAAAAATAATTTCTAGGGAAGCTGTTTTTGAGGCCTCTGTGGTCATGCTTTGAGTGGAAATAAGACTGTCAAAGGGTTCTTCAGGATGGCAGGGCCAGGCACATGCATAGCCTTTGACAGTGCTGATAGTGCAGCCATCAGCCCCACGTGTTTCCTGACCTCCATGTTGCATGGTGAGGGGCACACCGAGGAGAAGAGTAGTTCCCCAGGGATTTAGCAGATTGCATCTAAATCAAAGAGGGTTTTTTTAAGGGATTGACAATCAATCCTCCACGCCTTGTTTTTTGTCCTGGCATGGTGCCGGCAGCCCAGGTGTGATGGCTGGGCTTGTCCCACATCCAGGTGAAAGCTGTGGGAGCATTGGAGTGGGGAGGATCAGGGGGTGGAACCCTGCATGGTGTAAGTGCCAGCAGCTGCCAAAACCCCTGTGCCAGTTTTCTGCTAAATGCAGTCCTGATTAAAATAGGTAAAAACCAAGCTTATGGGAGCCGGGATAAATGGCTCGGCCGTGGAGACTTATCTTTTTGGTCTTTATTTCCTAGCATGCAATTGCTGCTAATCTTCTGTGTTTCTTTTATCATTCTTGATTTCTGAAAGTATGTTTTCCTTTTTTTGTTCTTTTCCTGAGGGTTTTGGGCAGTGTTTTCCAAAGCTATTGTGGTGGGCATTTCCCCTTCTCTCTCAGAAGCAGCTTTCATTTTTGAATGAATAGCTCAGCATTGTTCACACTGTCTTCCACTTTCATGGGCTTTTTTCCCCTTTCAACTTTGGCTAAAGCAGTCTCCTAAATATTTCTGGAGTCTTTTGGGTCACTTTGCAGAAAATACTTCTTTCCTGTTATAGAAGGCCTCATATTCAAAGCTCCAGACAGAAAAGCTGTTTGCAGCACTCACACTGGAGTTTCTGAAAGAGTGATTCTTGCACAGCTTTTGCTTGGTTTTGCCCAGTTTCAGTTAAGATTGTGCTGAGTTAACTTTTGAGCAGGACTTCATAACCTTGCTGGAGCTGAGTTTCGTTGAAACATTTCTAGTGGCATAACAAACCCTGCTACTACTGGTTTCTGCAAAGCATTCTACATGTTAAATCTGTTCCACTCTTCCAGGCCAGTGCTGGTTTTCAAACTCCCCCAATTCCCTACAGAAGTGACAGGTTATTAATAGGATCTTTATGCATATGTGATTACCAGGCTTGACATAGCTTTGCACCAATGTCTCTTTACCTACAGTGCACTCAGAAGCTGAACCCTGTGGTCAGCATGGCATATATCTGCAAACCTCCCTTGGTTTGTTCAGAGCGTGGTGATCTGACTTAGGTTTGCTTCTCTAACTTAAAATGAGTTGCAATAAAGAATTTATCCACTCAGGTTCTTAAGAAACTAAATATTGTTTATTTGAGATGGGGGTTTATTTGCATTTCCGGATTTTCTGCCTTCCAGTGCAACAGCGGTGAACAGCTTTGGGTTACATCACCCCATGTAGATGGTATTTGTGGCACAGCAGTGATGTTTCCTAGGATGTGTCTGACTTCTTCCGCTCTCTCCTCATGATCATTGGCCTTGTTGAGGGGGCACAAGATCTCCTGGCCTGTTGGGTACCGGGAGTCTGCTGATCCAGCAGTGAGAGGTTGTGGTGAGCCAACTGCTCAGGGACAGGATGTGAGCCACCAACCACAGCAAGTCACTATGATCTTCTCAGCTGCCACTCGATACCATGGCCTTGCAGTGTTTGCAGTGTGTGATCTGATGCTCAGGAGATAGGTTTCCTGAGTGGTAACTGTCTGAACATACATTCCCAGTACCTGTTGCAGCTGACCAGCCAAGTTGGATGTGCTCTGACAAACAACGTGTTCCTTTGGCTATACTGCCCCTTAAGATAGGGGGGGAAGAAAGAGGGTGGAGGGACAGCATGGGACACATGTAGAGATTAATAACCTTTTCTCAAGTATTTGTTCTCTTTTATCCTTTGAATTATCTTTTTTTTCCCCCTAGTGTAACAACAGAATTTTTTAATAAAATCCACATGGCAGAAACCAAGGGTGCATTTTTTAGTCAAAACAGCCTCCATGTCATCTAACTATTCAAATGGCCATAGAGAAGTGTTTGGATTAAGAGACTAGAGGCTGAATGCATGTTGAATGAATTAGTTTCTCCACTTTAATGATGTAATGACAATGCTGTTAGAGAAACCACAAAAGAAGAATGTTTCTCAGAGCATCTCTTCCAAGTTCATGTGTATAAACTGCAAACTCAAATTCTTTTAATAGCAAAAACTGTTAAAACTGTTGAGTTGTTTTGGAGAGATGCTTTTCCTTTGTTGAGTTTTGTGGTGAGACAGCAATGTGTGGTTGCAGCTGGCGATGGGTTGGTCTCAGAGCAGAGGAGCTTGTCCTCCTGTTTCAGCCCTTGTCCTCTTTTCGAGTCATGTCATGCTGTATCAGCCCCTCAGGGGAGTTGGTGATAGGTGTGGAGGGATAATAATTATTCTTCTGCAAAACAATGTTGAAGTATGACTTTCAAAGAAAATCATTTTCTTCAAAACTGTTTGCTTATATTGACCTGGAGTAATACTCCAAGCATGGTGATGACTTTTATTTCCATAGGAAAACATGCAGTTTCTTTTCTTCTTTAATTTAGTTTCACTTAAGGTTGCTTGAAGCAGCTGTTCCTTTGGTTGTTTTCAGATACCAGCCAAAAATACTGGTGTTCAGCTTTTAGAAGGCTTTATATGTAGGTTAAATGAAGTGGTAATTTACTGAAGGACCTAACCCTGCCACTGCAGCATCCCTTAGGTAGGTGTAGTCATCATTATCTAAAAATGCCTAAGGCATAATAAGGTAAGACCTTGATTATGCCCCTCCTTGAAAAATCTGGTTAGAATTAGAGGTTAATTAAAAAAATTTAATTTTCAGAAGGACTCATATTTGACATTTTGAATATTATTTCTGAGTGAAAATGCTGTATCCTTCCCTTTCTGCCACCGAAAGGGAGATCCCCTTCAGGCCTCCAAGGCAAGAGGATCAGTAGACATCTTCATGCTGCAGTGGTTTCTCTCTTTGACTCTTTTTGCCTGGTATATTAAAATTCCCCCAGATAGGCTGGGTTGTGTTTAAATTAGCTTATCCTCTACCTTAACTACAAAGCCCTCTTGAATATTTTTTACTCTTAGTGTTGAGAGAGAACATTTCTGTAAGTAGCCTGATGCCAAGGGTATTGGTTTTTTAATTGTGGGTAAAAAAAAAAAGGGAAAAAAAAGTCTGTGCTTGAGCTTTCTAGCCTTGGAGGTTTGGCAGGCATGTTGTGAAAGAGACTCCTGCTTCCCCGATGGAATCCCTTTGAAAACTTTCTTTGAGTCAAGGGACTTTGTATGTCTGGTATGGAAAAGCCTGCGAGCGTACTCGTCTCTTGGCGTCTGTGGAAAAACCAGCTGCTGTGTCTGCTTGTGAGTGTTTGTCCTGGGGATCTGCCCGAAAATCTGTTTTTCCCATTGCTTGAGCAAAGTATCGGGCTTGGCACACCTTGTCATGCAAAGTGATACAGACAGGGTTGGCAGCTGGCACACCTTTTAAAGAGCCTGTTGTTATAATCTTGCCATAACTCATTAATTATGCTGTTGAGATAATCATAGTGGTATACTAGTCTAGCTAAAACAGCTGCTGTACAACCAAACTTCACTTTGGTTCTGTCCTTCCAGTTTAGAATGCTGCGAAGGTACAAGGAAGTTCTGTTCTTCTGTACTTCCTCCCTCATGTTTGTTTTGGTATCTGTGATAAAATAATCCCCTGATGTTCCTAACTAGGTCTCAAAAGCCACAAGGATGATGCGTGGGAAAACAGACTTGGTGTTATTAATTTAGAAGCTAGATCATAGAATCAGAGCGGTTTGGGTTGGAAGAGACCTAAAAGATCATCTCATCCAACTCCCCTGCCATAAGGAGGGACACCCTTCACTAGACCAGGTATAAGATGCCTAATGCTTAATAGTTGCAGTTGTACACATGAAAAGATGTCATTTATTGATAAGAACACCCTGCAAAACGTATACAGTGTGAATTTTTACCTATGTAAAGCCTCACTTGTAAATGTAACTATTCATATTTATACCTAACTATGAATATATCTAATGAAGGATTAGCTATTGGACTGCACTTGAAAAGTCACAGTGATTGTGCTTACTGAGAACTCTATAAAGCTGCATTGATCTGTAAATTGGGCAATCACCTCCTTTTTTGTGAAAATGTGACCCTAACAAAGAGAAGTCTTTGGATTAATTTCAGTTACATATTGTTTTCCTTACAAACCTAGAATTGCAGTTTATGAAAGTTGCAGGGAGACAAAGGCTTATTGGATGTTCTTGAGAGGATTTTTGAGATACCCTTCACATCAAAGAGGCAAGGAGCTGTCAGCTTTTCCCATTTGGTGAGCTTGTGCCCTGGTGTGCTCTTTTCTACAGAGCAGATGCTGGAGGGCACCAGCTCAGTGCACACTGCACTAAAATGCTATCCTGGTCTGAAGTAAATGTAATTGCTGTGTCTCTTTCCTGGGGGCTGAGCTATTCCCCTTCCCTTGAAATTAAGAGGAAAAAAATCAGCTGTATTAGTAGATCAAAAAAGAGCAATCTGCCAGCCTTCCTAATGCACGGGTCACGCCATGCCCGGAGCTGGGCTTTTTGTTAAGGGCAGCTCACATAAGAAAAGCAAGTAAACCTCCGAACAAAACAGAAACCAAAACTCACAAAGGAAGCATCTTCTATTCAGATGAACTGATATAGGCGAGGGAGGAAAAACAAGCCCTCAGAGACTTCCAAAGGCCTGCTGCTTTGGCCAGGAATCTGCAGCTTGGAGATGGCAGGCACTTAATAGTCTGATGGTGATGCAGATGTTTCTATGGTGCTATCCTAGGCAAAAGCAGGCTGGATGTGGAGAAGTGTCTGATGATGCTGAGCTAGGATGCAGGAAGACCAAGACTCTGGTCTTGCTCTGTTTAGAAGAGTTGAGATGCGCTTCTCCAGGGCAGTTCTGGTACTGTTCACTGTGGTTTTGATGCAATGAGAGGTACCCATGTGGGAAGGAAGGAAGGAAGGAAGGAAACTTTGTCCCAGCATTGGCCTCTATTTTCACCTTGCATAGTAAAGCACAGAGTGTGGCACCAGTTTGTGGCAGTGCTGAGGGACTTGTTTGGCCACTCTGAATGAGCATCTCTGCATGGCAACATGGTAGGAGCCCTGGTCCACAGGGCACTTCAGGCTGAGGTGGGTTGGTTCATTTGAAAGTCTGGCACAAGGCAGCAATGCTTAGGTTAGTGTTTTCATTACTATAGAATTTGTAATGCATCCCTGCAAGCACATGAGCAGGAGGACTGTTTGTTCTGGTTACTCTCCTAGCTGCCCGAAGCCCAGCAGGTTCGAGGTGAGAGAAGAAAGAAGAGAAAGGGTTGTTTTAGCTGGATGCCAAATACAAAGAGGGAGTATAATGTGCCCACAGGCTGCATCATCGGCACATAAACCTAGTGAACAGGAGAGAGGACAGACTGCTTGTATTGGCACTGCTGTCAGCTCTCATTTTCTCACAGCTGGGGGACCATGAATGCACAGACCCCATTGATGGGATGTCCTGGTTTTAACCTTCTCAGTCAAGGGATTTGTCGGCTCCAAAGCATACCATGTTTCTGTGTGCACCTTTCCAGTAGCGAAGGGTTTCACACCCTTTGCTGAGTGGTCCCTGCCAGCCCCAGAGCTGGCTAGTGCCATGTTGCTTATCTGCACCTCTATGTGGAGCGAGAGATGACTGGCCCACAGTTTCTAATTGTGATCGTCACTCTAATTATTACTGTCTGCAGTGTCCACAGAGCTCAGTTTTTTATTTAACCAGCAACTGGTGAGAGAATCCTCATGAAATTTTGGTAACTTATCATTTTAGTACCTTAAAATCCTTGGCTTCTTGTAGTCAGAAATGAGTAACCTGGTGTGAGAGTACCTCAGTGCTCGTAGTGTGCATGAACGCTTGAAGCAGCTGCCTAGGATTGGAAGCACAGGAGGAGTGCAAAGAAACAGAAGTATTTTGTCAGCCTGGTTGGAAAGTAGCTACAGCAGTGAGCAAATGCTTCCTCTTACGTGCACATGCAGTGTCTGACGTCCAGGCAGAATGCTGACAAGCTGCTGTGGCGTGGAGGACAAGTTGAATGATGTGAATAAAGTCCTTATGATTTCCTCTCTCAAAGCAGAAGTGGCTAAAAAACCTTCAGTAATTTGTTCTGGAGTAATTGTTAATTTGTTCAGTAATTGTTAATTTGTTCTGGAGGGTTGGTTGCCACAAGAAGGATCTCTACTCCATGTTACTGGTTTTGGATCTGCTCTTGGTTCAAGGAGATAGAGCTGTTCTTTGTGTGAGCCATTAACCTGTTTCCTGGACCTTGTGTTCATGCATCTTCTGACAGACGGAGCAGCCTTAGAATTGAGTGGATCAGCTTCCTCCCTGCCATGAATGTTTCCACTGTTAATGAAAGATATTTTTGTTTTGGAGGAAAAACACACCCAAAGCCACCCTGGCAGGTTTGTTTGTGCCAGGTTTTGACTCAGATACTTAGCAAAACAGAGGAACAGCTTGAAAACAGTGCCCTGGTCCTTCAGCTGCCTGAGGAGAACTGCAGGAGTGAAGTGGCTTAAAACTCCTTCAGTTCAGCAGTGTGGCGTTCCTTGTGAGTGCACTGATTTTCACAGCCTTCCAGCATCAGCTACCAATTAATGGCTTTGGGAGGGTTTGGTGTGTGTGGGAAAGCTGTGATGTAAAGAGGTGATCCTGCTGTGTCTTCCTGGAAGTTTGTCGTGTCAGGTGGCGCAAGAGTTTTGTAAGCACTGTCTGCTTATTGCAACATCTAAGATTGCAGTGGTCTGTGTGGCAGGGATGTCCAAGCAGATGGAGATGCCTCTTGCCCTCAGATTTCTTCTGTAAAGTTTGTGGCCCATTAATCATGAGAGTGTGTGTCTTTTCTAATGGGCTGATGGTTGTAGATGCTGGATAAATTTTGTGCAGTGGATTGGGGATCTCAGTCCTGGAGTTTGAGCTACCTTTTGGTTGATGACGGGCTGCACTTGTTCTTGTTTGTTTGAACATTTGCAGCTTCTGTTTTAGAGTGACATGCTGTAGAGAAGACAGGACGTGCTGTGTCTCACTGTTTGGGGCTCTGCACCAGAGAAGACATTTCCCCTCTGAATCCTCTGCCCAGGAAAGAGCAGGTGGTGGTTGTTCTTTGCAAGGACAACTGGAAATATCTGTGATCCCCTCTTGGTCTGCAACTGGAATGGAGGCCTGTCAAGAGACAGTCTCTTAAGATGCCAGGTTAAAGGGTTTAAATGCTGGAGCCCAAACCTCTCCCAGCTTTGTTGTAATACCCATGTGTGGTAGTTAAAGAGTGGAAGACCTGCCACACTGGCTCCAGCCAAGGTCCATATTGACAGGTATGCCCTCCCCTGGTGACAACCAGAGTGGATCTGCGGGGAAGGAGGAGTCTCTAGGTTTAACAGCTGCACCAGTGTTGTCCTCCTGCAGTTTCCATGGTACTTTGCAGACACTTTCTGTAACTCACTCTGAGTAGCAGAACATGTCACAACACAGTTGTGGATCACTTGGAAGAGGTATTTCCTCCTTCTGGCTGACTTTTATTTATCTGTTGTCTCATGGTCTTTCACTGTGAAGAATTGTTCTTTGCTCCTAACATGGTTTGCATGACACCAGTGTGTCCTGCAGGTTGTTTTCTTTCTTGCCATCAGTACATAGGTACCTTTTTTTGTGGTGCCCATAGCTTAATATTTCGTGATGATCCACTGTCTGCTTTGACTGCTCTGGAGTCTGAATTTAGGCAAATGCTTTGTGGATGCTTTGAAGGGGATTAGAACTGACTTTTAATTGAAGAGAAAATAGAGTAATGGCAGACTTAGTTGCAAAAGCATTCTGTGCTTCTAGCTGGAAGAATTATTGAACATACTGAAGAGCAGGAATTTAGAAACATGCCCAGATGACCCCGTATCTCTTACTCAGCAGGCATTTTTGTTGCACATCTTGCATTTATTTTATTGGTAAAACTTTAGGCAGTTTATCAGTGTTTCCATTCTGTAACTGGAATGCACTGTCTGCCTCTCCAGCCAAAAACAAAGTGAGAGTGATGTTAGCTAATGGCATTGTCATGTTCCACTGTGGGGAACTGTGAGGAGTTCTTTTGAAAATGGATGGTCAGGAATGAAATGAAGCCAAACGAGGCAAACGTTGTATCTGAGAACCGTTTATTGGTAATGGAAACGAGAAGGAAAAGGAGTTGCCCAAACAAAAGAGGGGTAGAAGAGTCAGGAAAGAATAAAGGAAAATGGAAAAGGAGTGGGGGAGAGGAGAGAGAGGGGACAGGGAGAGAAGAGGGCGTTACCACCAGCGAGTCAGGGCAGTGCTGTTGCACGCGCTGCCTGCCTGGGGCCGGGCTGGGCCTGAGCGAGCCCGCGCGGCTCCCGCAGGGGCGCGGCTCCCGCGGCGACGGCACCGGACACGCGGGGAGTGGGCGCTCGGACGGGAGGACAGGACCCTGGACAGGATCACGGCGAAGGTCACGGCGACCGGCTGGATCGGGGCAGCAGGGCGGGCACTCATGGGCGCGGCAGGGTTGGAAGCAGGCAGCCCACGCAAGGATGCGGGGTGAAGTGGCAAGGTGGCAGTCAGGGGCACAGGAAGGCAGGACAGGTGCGAGGGCGAGCTGGCGAGGGCAGGAGAGCCACAAGCCAGCCTGGGGCCCGGGGCCAGGGCAAAGGAGGGAGCGAGCGGGAGCAATGAACAGTAGTGAGCCCCGGCGAGCAGCAGCGAGCCGTGTCACAGTCAGTTTTTATACGCCCCCGGCCCCTCCCAAAGTCCATCCACTAACAGGGGACCATTGGTCCTGTCCAAGCTTTCTTTGCCGTCCATTGGTGGAGACCTGATTGGAGAAGTCCATCCACAGAGTCTTCTCCTGCCTGCCTCATGGGAGGTGTTGCCAGGCAAAGTCCTCCCAGAGACAAGGCTTCTTCTAGTTGTCTCCTGCACATGGCACATGTGCACTCTTCTTCCACATGCCTCTGACAACCATTGTTGAGGCATTTTTGTTGCACATCTTGCAACAAAAGCAAAAATTTTATTGCTAGAACTTTAGGCAATTATCAGTGTTTCCATTCTGTAACTGGACATCATTTTGCACTGTCTGCCTCTCCAGCCAAAACTGAAGTGAGAGTGATGTTAGCTAACGGCATGATCTCAACAATTCATCTAGATGAAGGCAGAAGTTGGCTGCTCTCTCCGTTTATTCACTTAAAGTACTGAAAGCCGCAAATAAACTCATTTCAGTTTTCCAGATGCTGTGATAAGAAAATAACCAGCTCTATTTCCTGAAAATTTCCAGAGTTGATGTCCATGTGCATAGAAAAATCCAACACATTCAAAGCCCAAGTCATAGGTTCCTATACAAGAGCACCAGTGCTTGAGGTGGCTTGATGGAAATAATGGTGCATCCAGTGAAATGATCATCACATTCCACAATAGATAGTACACTTAATAGCTGTTTAATTTCCTGTATTGGCTGAAGTTTTTCTGATCTCCTCTCAGCAAAGATGTATATTTGAATGTCCTGTGGATTTCTGTGTTGTGCATATAGAGGTATTGCATGATATGGACTTTTGGGGTAACAGGTAAGCTCTGCCAGCTCTTGCTCCAGGTGAGGAAGGGAGCAGGCCAGAAGTTAAGCCTACAGATCTCTACTTCTCTGCTAAGCCTTGTGCTTTCTCTGTGCTGGTCCATGTTGGAGGATTGGAGATCCATCAACAGCAACAGAGTAAAGACTGTGTGGTAACTGGTTTTGGTGACACTTTCCTGTGTGTCTTGGTTTCTCTTTCCAATGGAATTTCCTTGAAACTCTCTCCCCATCTTCTGGTGCCTGTTCCTGTATCAGATTGAGAAGGGCCTTTGTCCATGGCAAGGGCTCCCAGTCACTAAGATGACTAATTGATGATGGGTCTGAGCAGAGGAAATAGCTGCCTGCCTGATCAGATGCTGGTGGCTTGGCGGGATGATTCCTCTCCTCCTGCTTTTTGGGTGGTCCCACAGTACCTGTCATAGTTTCCTGTGAGACTTGTATTCACTGTGCATGCAGAATTTGTTCTTCACCTGTGACTAGAACATGACTGGTGTTTCTTTAGGAATAACAGCAGCAGAACCAGGTAGCTGTCATCTGCTCTCCAAAAAGCACTTGGTTGCTGTTTTCTCTTACGCTACAACAAAGCACTGCAGACTTCTCTGTCTTTCGCTCTAAATACAAGTAGCTTTCTTTGGTCTTTTGTGTTCCTGAAGAACCTTGTGGCAACACTACACCAAAATTCTGCTGTTCAAGTTGAGTTGTGCCATGGACATACCCTTCCTCTGAAGGGAGGAGCAGAGCCTGGACCAAAGGTGACAGATGTTATGCATTAAACAAGGTGACTTGCCACAGTGTAGTTGGCATCAGTGGTCCTGGGAGATAGACTTCTGTGGGGCTTGTTGTGCCCATGTGTCCTTTCCACCGTGAGACGAAACTTGGCACAGTCTGGTTTTGCAAAGCACAGTAAAATGCTGTTGGAGAACTCCTGACCCTCTGCCCTCCTGCTGGAGCAGAGCCTGCAGAGTGCCAGCCTTTGTCAATCTGAAGTCAAGGGGCTGCTGTCCCCCAAGGTGCAGGGGGTGGAGAAGCCTTGCAGCAGGCTGGGAGCAGGAAGCATCTTGCAGTGGTGCGAGTGTTCTGTGCCCACGTGGCGGAGTGTCTGTCAAGGCATGGGTTTACAAACAGAGGAGCTCATTAGTTAGAGCAGCCGGATGGTGTGGCAGAAGCCCTGGGTGTGGGTAAGCTTTTGGGCAGCTACTCGAAGGAGAAGGCAATTGCTGAAACATTCATAGACTTGACTGTGAGCAGACTTCCCAGTTGCCTCATCCACAGTGGTGATGAAGGAGTGCAGCCAGGAGCTGCTGTACTCATCCCAGGAGAGATGGCAGGGAGAAGCAGCAGGCTCCAGAGTTAATTCTCTTCATTAATTCCCATAACAAATTTCCACCCTCAAAAGCCTAAATGAGCAGAGGCCTACCAGAGCAATACCTGGAGTGGTAGGTTTTCCTATTTTTTTTCCCTTATCCTGTAAGGTTAATATGGAGGAGAGTGCTCTTGGAGTCTCAAGAAAAATAGCAACAAAACAATGCTAAACACTGGCTATAAAAAGCCTACTTATTTGTTGCCCATGTTGAAATGTGCCAATGGGGGCATCCCATGCAAGCCCCTTGTTATTTTAGCTTTTACTTTTTGCCGCATATGTAAGTTGTAATACTCTGTTTAATATTATTCTCTTATATTTAGAAATAAGGGTACAGAGTTTTAGCCTCCGAACATCTTCATTCTTTGCATCAAGGCAGCCAGGTGTGCTGGTACCTGGTTTTATGGGCCCATATCCCACACAAGGTAGGCTGACCTGTCTGGTTGAGAGCATTTTCCCAAACTGTTGTCTTGTTGGCCTTTTAAAGTTTTCTCCTGTTTTCATCCTGAAAAATAACAGTGGATGGTGTGAAGAACAGAGTCAGGAATTCAAGGATAACTGCTGCACTTGTCCTCAGTTCACCTTCTCACGTCTCTCGCCATGACAGCCTATGTTATCAAATATGACAGTGTGTTAGCCAGAAGAAATGAATATTTTGCTGTTTGAGGAATTGGCTAATCATTACATTCCCCATTTAAGAATGTGTTCTTTAAAACTGCCTGCTTTCTCCCAAGTTTGTATCTCTTTTAAACAGGCATGAATTTTGTTATAAAGTCCTCTGCAGCAATGCTGTCCTGAATCCGATGCTGCTTTCTACAGAGGCTCAAAGTGGTTCTGGACATCAGTTGGGGAATGGCCTCCATAACAGGATAGAACTTGAAAGGGGTTCTTTTTAGTTTTTTAAGTTACTTTTGCAGATGTTGTGGTTAAAGGCTTCTATTTTTAAAACCCTGAATCTTGGAATGTGGCTCCATAACAGTATGTAGTGGGATTTGGAAAAAGTCTGCTAAAATTGTATATAAGGAGTAGTGAAACAGTTAGGTCATGTTTCTGGTGCTAGTACATGTCTTTTGGGGGTTTTTTTTAATGAATTTTTCTTTTTAAAAATACAAATAATGGACCTTCCATTTTAGACAAATGTCCCTTTTTTATGATGGTGGTTTTTTTCCTAGTAAATGGCTTTTTTAGTGGGAGCTGCCATGCTCTTTCCATCTGATGTCTATGCCCACATCTCAGAATGTTCCCATTTCAGAAAGGAGGAGGATGCTGGTGCCAGCAGGCAAACTTCAAAAGCTACCATGGAGGGAAGTTCACAGTTCTGAGGAATTCAGGATGAGTGAGAAATGAAACAACACAAAAACCCCTTAAACTTTTACTGTCATGCAAAAATAACAGAAAAACTTGCTTCTTGGTTCCTCTAGTCCTTGTCAGGCTAAAGTACTGAAACTGAATAATCCTGTCATCTCCTAAAAAGAACCTGAGATATTTAGGAGCACTCAATAGCTTTTAAAGAAAATAACGATGTTTTTCCTGTTGAATGCTGCAATTGTGCTGTCACACGGGTGACTTAAAATGGGACTTTTGGGTGCTGTTTAGATGCAGGACACAGGTAATGGCTCTCTTTCCCCACATGCAGTGTTATTACTGGTGTTTGTCACACCACAGACCCACGTCGTACCCAGTAGCTGGGCTCACCCTATCCCCAGCACCCAACTCCAGCCATCCTGGTGGAGCCGAGTTTGAATTAGGCAATGCTGTTCTGTCCAAGCCTCCTAAGAGCCTGGTGAGAGGGAAGGGGAATGGCTTTTCTTTCCAAGAGCAGCTGAATGCGGTGCCCTAGTTACCATGGTTTTTTAAATGGAGTACTTCAGAGGGTGTACAAAAGCATCTTTAGTACTTGCGGTACAAGGAGAATGAAAGGACCTAGATTATGTCAGCAGTGTAGCAGAGGCTTAAGTAAGTATCATTCATTTATTGTTAGGAGATGACCCAATTTGGATTGTATTTATGGAGTTGGAGGGGAGAATGGACCTGTTTCAGATTACTTTTGAGCTTTAAATGTACTTACAGGCTTTGTGTAGGGATTGCACTGGCTCCCGCTGGGTAAACAGAGCCTTTTGGAGGGTGTTCCCCATGTACTGGAGCAGTGATGCATCCTGGCTTGTCTTGTGCTGCCAAAATGGGTTGATTCATACCACGTCTCTCCACATGTACTGGTTGGGGAAGAAAAGGAGTTGTCAGACAGAACTTGCCCAGCTGATTTTTATTTATTTTATTGCATTTTCTTGCAAGGCTTTTAAAGCCTCCAGTTACTATATAATTTGCAGACTGGTTCCAGCTAAGCAGATCCTTAGCTGAAGGCTGTGGCCCTGCAAAGGACTGGTGAAGGTAATGGGTCATGAAGTGTGCACACAGTTTGATTGGGTTTTTTTTGCCCCCTTCCTGTAAAACATTGGGTGGTCTGCTTTAAACACCACCTGTGTCATGGTCCACTGCCTCCTTCCTTTCACCTGGCTGTGATGGCAATATCTACTTCTCCTTCTGGGAGGCTCCTATTGTCCTTTAAACAATTTTGGTACTGCTGAGAGGAACACACCATCTGCAGATCCTATGAAGGATGTAGTTTCTTGAATTATTTCTTTTGCCCTGCAGGGGTTCCTGTAGTCATTACATCACACTCGACCCTGATGATGCAAACTGCTTTGAGAAACGTCCAGAGCAGAAGCTGCTGTCCTTAAACCCATCTGCAAATTTGAGAGTGGGAAGTGAGAAGATGAGCATGGAAAACTCATAAGGAACTGAAGCATGGTAAAGCTTAGCCTTTCCAGCAAATACTACATGCTAGTTTAGATGGGCCTTGTGTAAAGTGCACTGGGAATCTGAGTTGCATTGTAAATTCATTAGCAGCATTCACATTCGTTTCAGTGGAGCCAGGGTTGCAATCTCCAGCTTACCATTGCTTTAAGTCTGTGCCTCTTCCTCTGAAGAGGCACATCTGCATCACATCCTCTGCAGCCTGCTTTTAAAGGGAGCCCTTTCCCCATGGAGAGGGGAAAAAATGCATCCATCCCTTCGCACAGCCATCCCAGCAAGCCACAGTCTGGTCTGCTCCAAGGGGGGCTGCATTCTGGTCCTGGAGGTGTATGACAGGATGGTCACTGGGACACACGCTGGAGGAAGAGAGGGCTGCAAGCCATTAGAGCCTGTCTGGACTTGCTTCTTTGAAGATACCATCAGCTGCAAAGCCTGGATGCATCCAAGCACCAGTGCATCCATGTCCAGGCTGTTTGTCCAGGCTGGCACTATTTGACAACTTCACTAAGGGAAGTTGTTGATTTGTAAGAATCGGCATTCAGTGCTTTTAGGTTTACGGAGAACCTGCTGGCCAGGAAAACTTTTTTTTTGGGGGGGCCTATGTACCAAAAGTAAGTTAAATGCAGGTGTACTGCACAGCTGGAGGTGGGGGCTGGCAGGTGGTCTCATGGGGCAGGGTCCCCGGGGTCTGCTAGCACGCCAAGGTCAGAGCAGCACCAGGTTGCCTGCAGCAACTGCAGAATTGAGCATGTAGGGGCAAACTGATATTTCCTCCTTTTCCTGGCTTTCTCAGGAGTGCAGATGGCAGGTTTTGATAACCAAAGGCTTTATACAGAGAGGCCTGACTAGTGTGGGATATGTAAACTTCAGTTCAGGCTTGGATGTGTTCCTTTTCTATCTGTAGGAAGTTTAGGCTGACTATTCTGTTCCATTCCTTTTTTTCCTTCCTAGCTTTTTTTTCATTTTTTACTCAAATTTCATAGTGTTGGTCCAAGTAAAGGATAATGAAAATTAAGTAACTTGGCCTGCCTCTTACACAGCCACTGCCGTGTGTAGTTAGCAGTTTAATGAGAAATGAGGCAAGGCAGAGCTCACTTTGCTCTCATGTGGCCAAATTGGCTCTGCAGGACTTAGGAGTAAGATGGGATAGTAATCGAGTGTGATGTTGTGGTCATTAGGGCAAGACCACAGGAAAAGCATTGTATTCCTTTGAACAGGATGGAGCCTTTCACGTGATTTTTTTTTTTTTAACTTAAATTCTGTAATCTTGATCTGTCATCTAAGAGCAGGAAGACGTCCTAAACTTGGAAATGTATTTCATCTGCTCAAGGAGAAGAAAATTCCATCTTGGTCTGTCTAGGGAGCCCTGGTGTCCCACTGATGTGGGGCATCTTGTTTGGCAGATGCTGGGGGTTGCTGTGCCCAGGGCGATGCACTGAGTGACCTTTAAACTTGCATTAGGGCTGGCGGGTTTTTCCTGTTGCTGTTGGCTCATCTCCAAGGTATGTTGTGGGCTGTGCAGTGCTCGCCCACAGAACCTCCCCCAGACTTCCCCTTCACTGTGTCTCTCATACCTGAGAATTCACTCCAGAGCAGCTCTCCACTGGTCCTTCCCACTTGGTGAAATCTGTCTGTATGGGCAGTCTGTCACTGCATCTGGCCCAACTGGTAGGCTGACTCCTTCCAGAACTCACTGGAATTTCAGAAGAAATGAAGAAATAGCTTTAATGTCAGTGGCCTTGTATCAGGATGATTGATTACTGCTTTTTTGTTCATCCTGCTAGCTTTTCTCCTAGATTTCTCAGGCATGTGCAGATTATAATTTAATTTCCTCTTGAATTTAATAACTTTGAAAGGACTAAAGTCAGTAGCTGTTTGGATGCAGAAACTTTCATGCCATTCTCTTCTAGAGCAGATAATGCTTCAGGTGCAAGGGACAACGAGGGGCTGTCCTGTGAAGCAATCCACTGCATGTCTGCAGCCAGAGTCCTGTTTCAAGCCCTATGGGATAATGTTTTGGGATACTCCTTTAATGTCATGCGTGACTCTCACCTCTTAAGGAGTACAGCTGAGCCTGCTTTTTTACTTTGGCAAGTTTGAGTCCTACGCGCTGCGGTCCACAAGTGGCTTTTCTGCCACTGCACTTCCCCCTGGTGCTTTTAACCTGGTTTCAATGTTTTCATCTGCTTTCTTCTACTCACCTCTTGCCCCCTTTCACCTACATTTGTATGGAGTAGAAACCCTATAGAGTTTATTTTCTACGTTCTGGAGAGACGTAGTCTTAAGTTAATTGAGGGAAGACAGATGGGAACTGCCAGCTTTTCATATGCCAGCAGCCCATCGTGGGTACAAACCGTATATCTGGTGGCTTGCCAGGATGAGCTTGTTAGTGTATTGCCACAGGGTGGTTAGGACTCGGGGGACAGAGGGAATGACTCCTTACAAGTTGGTAGTAGTTGCAGTAGTTAAGATGTCCGCAGAAAAAGTGACACGCGTGCCCCACTCTTTGGAGGTTGCAGAGTAGTGCTCTCCCAAGGGAGGAGAGCCTGTGCATTGGCAGTAGTGTGACATCCTTGAGCACCCCTATCGTGGCTGGGTGTGGAAGTTGCAGGATTGACTTGCTCATCACCTGCCTGGGCTCCACTGTTGCATCCTTGAAGCCCCGGGAACGTGAGCTCTTTTCTTGAAAGACAAAAGGCAAAGTGCTACAAACCACACTCCACGCTAAAAATACCATAAAAGGCTGTGTCCTTAGGAGCTGGGCATGGGAGCAGTTCCCACCCACATTACTGCAGCATGAGTCACCAGGCTCTTGCAACTGCTCTCCATGTGGATGCCCGGCTGAAGATGCACGGCGGAACAGAGGGAGGAAGGGGAACTGCTCCGTACTGCTGTGGAAGTGATGAAGAGTTACGAGGAAGAGGATCACATGCGGCCATACGTGAACACTTTGCTTTCATTTTGTTAGATTTTTTTTGTTTGGTAATTTTTTGTTTGTTTGTTTTTGGAACTTCCAGCAAATAGTATTTGCCGATATTTTGAGCTTAAGGCATTTGCAGCCAAGAGTCTTCTGAATATGCAGAACCCCCTAGTTTGCTTTTAGGAAGCACAGTAATTACCACATGATTAATATGAATCTGGAAAACCCCTCTGACATGGAAGTATGTTTTATTAACTCTCTTTAAGCAAAGTGTTTTTTCTCTCACTATTCTCTCTCCTCATCTTCATCCTTTTCCCCCCTACCCTGATGCCAAAATAGGCTGTGGGTCCTTGTGACAGATGGTGTAAAAGCACATCTCCGTTACCTTGCGCACTGCTGTTCCCTGTGCTTTTTATCCAACAAGCAGGTACTAGGGAGTAAATTTGTTTAGGTTGTTTAGGTTTCTTTCCTGAGACGCCACCCACCTGTCCAGGCCTCAGCAAGGCTATGGGTATTGTTTTCCCTTTTCCTTCCCTTCTGCTTGACGTCTTGGCTATCGGGTTTTACCGGAATAAGTTTGTCAGTGAGAAATTCTATAAAAAGCTTCCTTTATTTAGACACCAACCCAGTAATGACATCATGTGGGCATGTCTTCCAAGTTCCTCTAGGCTGAGCGGACAGAGGGAGGTGGTGGCCATGAATCTGAGCCCTGCCTCTTTCCCAGTACACCCCTGTGATTGTGCTCAGCTGTCCTTCTAAATAACCCTAATCCTCCTCCTCCTCCTTTGGGGAGGAAACAGGGAGGCCCCCCAGCATACTGATGCATCTTTAGCAAACTTTTTAGTAGTAGAATATAGCTATGGTGGTTGGTTGTCTTCCTGCTCATCCCTTCCAGGTTAGTCCTTTGCAGTGCTCTTTGGTGGGTATTCACCTTGACTTCTCAGGGAAGCAGGAGGGTTGCACACTCCTTCTCTTTGGTGGTACCAAATTTTGCATCAGGCCAGTTTCAAATAACTTTGATAGGGAAGCAGGTGGAGTAAAGGTACAAATGCCTGCATGGACAGGCAGAAAGCAGCGGGAATGCGCACGTATGAGATGTATTGCTTGTTTTATGGTGGAGGGAAGGAGGCATCTGGAGGGGGGCAGCAGAGCAAGAGTTGGCCACTGAAGTAGGGGACCATCAAAATTATTTTGTGTGTGACTTCTTAAAAAAGTACTGTTTTGGATGTTTTTGAGTAGGGGAAAGATGTATATTTTTTAGGGGTTAAAAAGTAGTGAGTGTGACCTGGACAAGGTTTGTGGACCTTCTGGAGAAGTTATTCCTGGATTTTATTTATGTCTTTGGAGAAGAAAGCATGTTGTGGTGTGTTAAGCTTCCCCCTTGTATGTGCTCAGTTTGTTGAAATGTTATCACAGGTGTTTCCTTACCTGCCTGCAGTAACTCCTGGGTGGTTTTTTATGTGATCAATAAACCAGAGCTCATTTATTTAATGGAAAGGTATAAAAATCTGAGGGAGTTTAATTGACTTCCTTGATTCTGCTCATCCTGCTGTTGAAGTAAGCCCTAAGGTTGATGTACATCATGGCTATTGCTCTTTAGAGCTGAGCGACTTTGAGCAGCAGACGAACCAATTCAGTGTGTCCATAATGCAGATTTTTCCAGTCCTGTCTAGAATTTGGGTCAGAAGAGAGGCAGTTTCCAGCCCTCTTCTGATACTTGTGCTGATACTTGCGCTGATACTTGCTTTGCACTGCTGCTCCACTTGTTGTCCTTCCCAAATTGACCTCCTTGATACTCAGAAGTATGAAAAAATAAAAATAAATCTATATTGCACAAATACTCTGCAACATTGTATGGGTGACCAAAATACTTTGTTCTCTTTAGAAAGTTATCTTGCAAAGTTAAGTGGTGTTAGAAGAAAATACAAATTTGCAGGTGCCAGTTTCCAAGAGTTTTTCAATCAGGTAGCACAGAAAAGTGGGATCTTTGGGGGGACAAACAAGGTCTTTTCCTAGTGTTTCTTATTGTGGTCCCTGGCAAAAAAAAAAAAAAAAAAAAATCCAGTGTCCAAAATACAGCCTTAATTAGAAAACACTTATGTTTTTACCACTGGGAAGTGACATCTGATAATGTTTTCTCTGAAGATGGGGTGTGGGGATTGGGTATTTTTAGCTGCAGCTATTCTCAAGCTGTTGTTTCGTGACCTTCTCCTAATAATACATTTCTCTAATACTTTAAATTTTTTGTAGTTCTAGAAGCTTTTTCAGACAAAGATGGGGGAGAAGAAAAGGGAGCAGCAGGCCGTTGGCAGGAGAACTACTGATATCTGTGTTCTGGTGGATATTGGTGCCTAAGGGGGTGCGATGTTAGAGTTGAGTGTATCTTGCAAAGGACCTTTTCCAGGTCAGAGAGATGGCTTGTGCTTGCTCTGGCTGTAGCAACTGTGAGATTTCCACTGCCTGCTTCTTAAAAGCAGCTGAAAACAGGATCAAGAAGGTTCAGCTAGCTGAGAGAGGAAAGCTTGGACAGGGGAGTGATATGTGGATAGAGATACTGGAGTGCAGGAATCCCATGGAAGGGCGCAGGTGTTAGAAATGGCAGTTTAAATTTCAGGTCTTTTTGGTTTGGGGTGTGGCTGGCTAACTGCAGTCTCTTGGGATTTACCTGCACGTGTTGTCTCTGAGGTAAGAGAGCCAGTAAACTCCCATATGAAACCTGAACTTCTTCATCATCCACAGGCTGCTGGGCTTCTCCTCACCTCTTGTTGACAGACTGAAAAGCAAGCACAGATCCTGAGGGTCCTGTGAGCTGATCCTGGGCTTTTGTGAACATCAAAGGGGCTGTGAAAAATTTTCTCAGAAAGAGGTGGTATGAAAGGCAGGAGAGGAGAAGCATTTTCGGGTTGAGTTGCTGATGTTGTCTGTTTGTCAGTAGTTACCCACAGACATGGTCTGGCTCTCCAAAGGGAGCAGCAGTTACGTGTTTCCCTGGGCTTGCCTCTGCTGGCACTGTGGGAGGAAAGCAGTTAAGCTGAGGATAGATAATGAGCACACATGAAAGCAAGCAAGCTGAAGGAAGGACAAGCAAGAGTGGTCTGTCTGTGGTGTGCTGCTCTATCTCAGGGGGCATCAGGAAAGTTCGCCAGGAAGAACCTGATGGGGCTGGAGAGGTGTCTGGCTGGAGGGACAAGGAAGGTGTTTAAGTTGGTTGTTTACTTGTTTATATAATTCTTTGTTTCAGAACCCAAATCAGTGACCAGTGGTTTCTGCTAATTGGTACTAAATGAAATGAGCTGAGACTGTTTTGCTTTCCTGCAAATCCTTTCATGCTGTGGTGCCTGTTTAATGACCAGAGGCACAGTCAGAAATGACAGTGCAGTCTACTGAAGGTGTTAACAGCACATGTCCAGCCTTGAGTCAGGGAACAGAAAAAGGTTGGTGCTCCCCCCAAAAAACAAGCTCACATCCTGCGGCCACTGGTGGAGGAGAGTGGGCTGGGTGAGGTGTTTGCAAGTCCTACACTGCTCCAGGGCTGGGCTGGGTTAGTCACAGAAGAGGGATCTTGCTTGAAAGAGGTTATGGATCACTCACCATTAGAAACTTGCCAAAGTGGTCCTTTCTGCACTGCCTCCCCCACCCCCATATTCTTGAACCAAGAAATTACTTACTTATTTTGAAGCTCATATTTTTGAAATCTGTCTTCGGCAGAGCCTTATGCCAAGGTGAAGGGCAGAGTTAAGGCCTCCTTAGGCTCCCTTAAGGGAGCTTTCAGCAGAGATGGTGCAGGGCTGGTGCTGAGCTCCTGCAGGTGCCTGTTGTGCATTTTCCCTTATGCTGAATTTGGGACACAAAGTGGTTATCTAGGTAATGCTTTCATTGCAAGGAACCCCCACCTGTCGATGAAAGCTGTTTGGGCTTGGCATTGGTGGTGGTGGGCAGGTTTCAGTCATGAATCCACAAGGTGTCAGCTTGGGTGGCCAGAGTTGAGCATTTCGTATTGATGCCTTTTCCTGGGCTTAAAATCAAAAGCCAGACACGGTTAGAGGGAAAAAAGGGAATTTACCTCAGTGTTTATTAAGGATCCTTAGATCCAGGCAGGAGTATCCTGCAGGAATGCCCTGCCCGGACCGATGCACGGNCTTGGACTTTTGGTGCCCTTCTTAGGTTTAGGGCCTGTCACTTGATACTCTGGTTGCCTAAAAAAAGATTAAATTAAAAATAAAGAGTGACTGAGTAGTGCTTTTTTGGGAACTGTAACCTTGGTGCCCTGTTTTCATGTGACACCTGTGTTTAATTCTTTATCATAACTCATTAGCAGAGGTGCCACGGGCTTAGTGTGTGGCGTGAGAATGTTTCCTTTGGTCTCTGAATAAAAGAGCAGCCCCAGCAAGAGTGGAAGCTTCATCTGTGTCATTTGGGGATGAAACATGGTGATAAGGGATCTGGCAGGAAGGAAGTGCAGTGTGTAGTGAGAAGAGCAGGTTCTCAAAGTAGCATATTTAGAGTATAATACAGCAGATACTCAGTGTGGGCACAGTATCTTCTAGGGGTGGTTTGCAGCTGGAAAATAGGGGCAGCTTCTTGAAACCAGGTCAGTGGTGCAAAAGTGACCCCATCTCTTCAAGCCATGCTGCTGGAGCATCGTCTTCTCCACAGGACCTGTAAGGTGATGGAGGAGGTGCTGGAGACTGCATGGCTGGGAAGGGCAGGAGCGGGCTGTGCCCAGTCTGGGCCGGATTTACTGGGTGGGCTCCAAAGGGCCTCTGTCTCAAATCAGCCCCTGCTGCTTATTGCTGGGAGTGAGCTGTTATTCTACTGAAAACCCTTCCGAAATGAGGGGGACAGAAACGATCTGGGAAAGCAAATATTTTCTGATAACAGTGAGCAACAAGCTTTTGTTTGCTGTCAATGGAAGGAAGTGGGAGAAACATGTAGTAACTCTAACACAGCACAGGTTTTACTGCTGGAAAAGAGATTTAGTGCACACATTCCTCTAGCAGGTCCTAGGAGGGGAGATAGCCATGAGGAAGGGCTGCTTGAAGTGGGTGGGAAAGGCACGGCTTTTGTTCTGCTGCAGCAGTGCATCTGTGTGAAGCAGGTGCTAAAGGAAGGTCAGTGGCCAGGATGGAAATCCAGGTCCAGGCTTGCATGGGAAATGGGAACTGGGGAGATTAAGTCCTTGGTTTGTATTCAGCCAGGACAAGATTGAAGCAACTGTGCTTTAAATTAAAGGGAGGCCTCTCTCTACTCAACTAACAGTGATGATAAAGTGTGACCCAGCTTTGATCTCTGTTCTCTGGAAAGATCCTTCCTGCTGAAGGACTTGATATTTTGGAAAAAAAAAAGAAATGGCACTCATGTCCCATATAATATTAGATTTGAAGTCTTATCTGAAGGCCTGCAGGCATGTTCTAACTCGAGCAGGGATCTTATTCTTTGTGTTTGACCCATTCTTTACATTAGGGAAAATGAGTTCCTTTCCTATCAAAAGGCACTCCACTGCCCTTAGATGCTTATTTATTTGCAACTTCCCTTTTCCAAGCTTTTTTGCACAGTGGAGAGTCTGGCTGCCCTTCAGTAGGATTCATTGTGGTCTCCCAGGTTTTGATCTTGGAACAGGAAGATTCATTTCCCAAGCTGCTGAGGAAATCATCATCCTGCTTGCAAATGCCTTTTGTAGCAGTTAACTGAAATTTTGTGTTTAGAAGTGAACTGTTTTAAGTGAACTGTCTAGTTGTTGCTTTGTTGGATGACTGTTAAAGCATTTTTAAGGTAAATGCACCTTTCAAGTTCAAAGTACCTTTTTTTTTCTTCAGCTGATTATGTTTTCAGCTAAGTAAGGCTGCATCTTGAAATGCAGGTGATACTTGAGTTGTGTTTGTTTGTTTCCTGGAGAGAGCAGCATCTGCTGCTGCTTTTCTGGACAGCCTTCCATGGGTCTCCGTTCAACCAAATGCTTGTCTTTATATCACTGCCACAAGCTCTCATGTACTTAAACTTCTCCCTCTGCTTTTTTAAACTTCCCCCTCTGCTTTTTATCTCATCCAAAAAGAGGTTTTGTGAGTTTTTTAGTTCTTTCATGCATACTGTCACTTTCTTCATGCAAGCTTTCAGCTTTCACTGGAAAAACCTTTCTCAAATATTTCTATTGATAGAATTGAGCCTGCTGTGATCCCCTTATTGTTTTTATCCCACTTCCATTGCTGTCCATTATTCACCTCAGAAATGCTGAGGACATGCAAAACAGTAAATGTAGGGCAAGTCAGGGAATTCTCCTCCTCTACTCTGCCCTCATGAGAACCCACCTGGAGTGCTGTGTCCAGCTCTGGAGTCATCAGCATAAAAAAGACATGGACCTGTTAGAGCAGGTCCAGAGAAGGGCCACAAAGATGATCAGAGGGCTGGAGCACCTCTCCTGTGAGAACAGGCGGAGAGAACTGGGGTTGTTCAGCCCAGAAAAGAGAAGGCTCCGGGGAGACTTTAAAGGACCTTCCAATACTCAAATAGGGCATAGAAAAAAAAAGAGGGAGAGTGACTTTTTACACAGGCACCTATGGATAGGACAAGGGGGAACGATTTCAAACTAAAAGAAGAGAGATTAAATGTTAGGAAGAAATTCTTTATTCAGGAGATGGTGAGGCACTGGAACAGGTTGCCCAGAAATACTGTGGATGCCCTATCCCTGGAAGTGTTCAAGGCCAGGCCAGTTGGGCCCTGAGCAACCTGGTCTAGTGAGTGACATCCCTGTCCTTAGCATGGGGATTGGAATTAGATGATCTCCAAGGTCCCTTCCAACCCAGACTATTTTATGATTCTATGACTTTATAAAGATTTGTGCGCGGGCACACATACACACACAAATCCTACATTTCTTAAGTTGAGGTGATTTTAGAAGTTAACAACAAGCAAAAAGGAAGGGAAAAGTTATGTTGCAATTAAAAAGATTGCTTTCATACGACTTAAAATAAACTACATGTCCTAATGCTGTCCTGCATATAGTTCCAAGGCTGTTAAAAAAGCTTTGGGAGACATTTTCTCAGTACTTTCCGGTGTTGGATCAAATACTTCTTGTTTCCCTCAAGTTTTCTATTATTGGATATGCTCGCATGGGGCTTTGATAGAAGAAAACAAGTTAACAAAAGCTCATGCAATAGCATCTGGAGATGCTGTTTGAAGGTAATGCAAGTCCAGAATACTGCCAGTAAAATGGTCAGGGAGTGTCCTCTGCAGAGGCTGCCAAAGACAAATAATTTCCTGCAAGGGTTCTGTATTTGCAGGCAGTGTGAGCTGATTAAAGTCATTAAAGTGATTGAAGGAATGAGAGTGGTTCCTAGGGGCTGGGCATTATTTGGGGTCAGGCTAATGGCTGAAGCTGCCTCCCTCCTAAAAATGACGTGAAGCCAGAGGCTCTGAAAAGCAGTGTAAGACACACAGAGTCAGCATAGGTCTCACTGTAGCTTAGATATCTGTAGGGTACAAGTCATTCCCCTCAGTAATTATTTTGGACAAGTTTTTCAGAGCCAAGCTGCATCTTGTTAGTGGATTTTTAACTTCCTACTCCTTTATTTCATTGGCTGTACCAGCAACTTTATATAATCATACGTTATTTCCTTGTATGTGTTTTAAAAAAGATGCAGCCTGTCTGTGCCAAAGAGAGCACAGGCTGCTGGCAGCATTATAGTTTATGTTTGCATCCTTGTTCCTTTGGTTTTGGCTAGGGAACATCACTAGCTCCACAGTGCCCAGGGTGACACCTTGAATATCAGCCAGGACAACGTGTCCTCACCCTGCTGCTTCAGGCACGTGTTGGGTGTGGGTGGCCTCTAGCTGACAGTGCTCACCAAGCCAAAACCAGGGAGTTTTAAATAGCAAAAGGAGCCTTTAGCTTACCCAAAATTGCCAAGTATAGCTGGCGGCAAGAATGACAAGGGAAGAGTAGTGTGTCCTGTAGTGTTGCTACATGTACCAAAAAGAATAAAATACGGTGTTTTAGGAGGAATGCATGTCCAAGCAGAGAATGACCGTCATTGTAGCTTCCTTTAGTTTATGGTTTAAGAAATGCAAACTGCTCTTCCAGCCTAAAGGAAACAGAAGAAGCCAGTTCCTAAGCTCTGTGTTGATACAGTTCTCTTCCAGGTCAGTGCATCACCCGAAAAGAGAGGATTTGTTTTGTTTTCCCTCTGGCTTTTTTTTTTTTTTCCCTCTTTTTCTAAACACTGGAATGGAAAAAGGAGGGAATGCAGAGAAAAAATTAATCTTCAATTCCCAAAAGCAGCATGTGGACTTCTGCATTCTTCAGTTTACTTCCTTTTTTTCAAATGAAAAGTCATTTAAATAATGATACTTTAAAAAAATAACTCATGCATCTTTGATTTTTGTGCAGTCCTTTGACTGTTGGTGTTTTTTTTTTTTGCTACTGTTGTCTCTAGAAGAGGAGTTCACATTAAAAAGAGCTTAAAAAATGTTTGGATGCTCTTTTATTCTCTGTGAGGTCTAAAGATAGAAGTTGACGAAGAATTGCTTATAGACTCGCTGCTCTGCTCGGAGGTTTAGCTTACGTCTAAAGCTGCGTCTTCTGACTCTGCAACAGCTGAGCTGTGCAGAAGCACCAAGGCTGGGCTTACTAAGTGTAAGCGGGGAGGAGACCAAACCTTTTTATCAGCCCTCCTGTTTATCTCTTCCTATCTCCATCCTTGGGGAGAGGAGCGCCAAGGCACAGCACCAAAAGCTTGTGTGGGAATGAGAGTGAGATGTAAGTACTGGGAGCAAAGGAAGAGGGATGGTGGGGAGAGGGTTGAGAGGGGTTTTATTTATTGGTAGTGCTGCTCGTGTTGAGGGGGGTGGATAGCATATAGTTGCAGTCTTACATGGCTTTTTAGTTATTTCTATATCTAGAAGACTTGGCCAACGTATTTGGGTTTCTTGTTATTGCCATAGTCTAGTGGCAAAGTGTTGTCATCGTTGTCACCACAGCTTGCAATTGCACTGTAAAAGCTTAGTGCAAATTGGGGTGTGCCAGGGCAATTTGTGTAATCTGCATTTAATGTGTGTAAGACACACTACGACCTACTAGGCGATAACATATATAAAATATAATCTGTGTAATGGGTTGTTTGTTTATAATGGTGACCACCTCTGAAAGGGTGTGAGGCCTTCTGCACTTCAGGGCCTCCAAGTCATTGTGTCCGGGTGCTGGACAGGTGACAGCAGGGATATTCAGCACAGGACAGCTCAGAAACGTTGGTAAAAGTCCATTTGCTGGTGTTTGTGAGGGGGATTGGAGGAGAGGTGGTGTTACTGAAGTGGTGGCTCATGACAGAAGTGAGCTGTGCTTCCTCTCCCCAGTGCTTGCTGACTTCAAGCAGAACATCATGCTTTGGGATTCTGTCTTGATTTCACACTTGTGGAACTAGTGCGTTGCTTCTCTGAGTTGCTGAACATGAGAACTAAAAACTTGGTTTTTATAAGTGGTAGCTCTGCATTGGGCTCTGCTGTCCTTTGGACTGTGTAGCTGTTTGGATGTATCAGGGAGAACTGCCAAGTGCTGAAAGGTGGCTCAGGTGACACAGCTGGTGCCGGCTCTTCTGCTGTGCAAGTTGGTGATGTCATGTAGCAGTCTTAACCTGACCCAAGTCCTGAAGGAATGGCCTGAACCCTCGATTTCAGCCATTCTTGGGGACAACATACTCTTAGATCAGCTGGAGTTGGGTATAATACTGTGCCTTTGGCTTGGGTAGGGGGCATATTTTGTCTGCTGAGTTACCAGTGGAATGTGCAGGCTGGTACAAAGGTGTGTTGGGCTCTCAGACCTGCATGAGAAGCCCTGGCACTCAACCAGGCTGGAAAATGACCAGAAAAACCACACCAGGGTTATTTTTGCAATGCAAATGAGTGTAGTTTACTTTCCGCCATTGTGTGCCGTGCAGTTACAGCCTGTTCCTTCCCCACCAGCTCTGAAGGGACCTGCCTTTCATCTGTATTTAAAGACCCCCGTGCTGGTAAAGGATGGTGCCTGTGCTGTGCCGGAACTGGAAAACTGACCAACTTCTTACTTCCTTTGCAGTGAGCCCAGGGAACGAGAGAGTGTGGGTTGCCTCCTGCCTTGCCTCTTCTCCCAGCCACCTGCGGTGAGTTCTCACGTGCCAGAGGACGAGGGTGGAGGAGAGCAGCCACGCCAAGCTGGGGCAGTGTGGGTGAGCCAAAGGGCATTTGACCAGTGGGCTGTGACAACTGGGGGTCCTCACCACCCTGCAGCAGAGACAACTGGTTCCGGCCAGGTAGATGCCTTCAGGGGAGTGGACAACTCCAGCTGAACTGATGAATCTTGGCACCTGATACAAGGCTCAGGTAAGGGCACGTTGCTTGGAGCTGGGTTGTATTTTCATCCTCTCTTCTCCAAACTCACAGACCGGCTCTGGAGCAAATGAGAATCGCCCCGAGAGCTGTCGTATACAGTGGTTACATATGCTAAAAAATCAGTAGGATCTCCTCTATGATGATGCTGGATGCTCTGGCTTATTGGGGGTCTTGCTGGTGGTGTCGAAGTGAGTTGCAGTGGAGGTTCTCTCTTGGTGTTCCCAGTACTTCTACTGAGGGAGGTGACTGTGTTTTCATCCAGTGCAGCATCCAGTGCAGTTTCAGATACAATGCAAGTTTACTAGGACAGGAGATAATTTGAATTTTCTGTAGCACATCTGTGATTCATCTGAAGTGATCTATGGGCAGTCATTTTCAAAGACCCCAAGAGAGTTACAACAAACCTTCATGCAATTCAGCTGGCTTAGTGCTCCTTATGCTCTTAAAACAAACAAACAAGCAAGCTTGCTTGTGTGCTCTTGGGTTGTAGTCAAGGAAATAAACATGCAAACAGTATCTCCTGTATCTTGGTTCATCCTGCTTGATAGTAATTTCATTCCTGAAGTCATAATTCACTTTGCAAGTGCAGGTCTTGATTTCCTTTCTGGTAGCAGGGATATAATCATGTGCTGAATTTGAGCTCAGGTTGGGGATGCACAGTCCAGTGATGTGTTTTGAAGCTGGTGCCTGGCCAGGATGTTTGCAGTCTGGGTTTGTTAATGAGAGAGACTCTGCACATGGGGATGAGCGGAAGTCCTCAGTGCAAATGCGTTGAGTGTGTTGTCCATTTTGGAATAGAAATTTGGGGGTCTAGTAAAAAAATGCTGCAGCAGCTGTAACACCAGAAGTGGAGATGCTGGCCAGTCTTGTACCACAGCTTCAGGAGCAGGTTGGCTTTTGCATGGGGGCTGGTTCTCATGAAGCAGAAGCTCTGCCTGCAGTCACCGGTGCGTGGCTGTCACTTCCTCCTTGGCTCGTGACCTTGCGGGCACACAGCTGGGTGTGCTGGTGCCCACCTGGGACTGCCCACAGCCCCTCCTGGGTGCCTTGGGGGGGGTTTGAGATTTCCTCTGGCTGTGGCGATGCAGTCGGAGCAGTCCCAAAGCTGTGCTCGCTTTGGCTGTGCTTGGTCAGTACATGCAGTGGTGTCATGCCGTGGCTTTGCTTCCGAAAGGCTTTGAGCGCGTGGGAGAAGAGCCTCTGATGACAGCTCCTCTTGGCTTGCAGCTGCTGACTGTCCCCCCAGATTCTACCAGACATCCAGGATGGGCAAGTTGCTCCAAGCCCTTAGCCTGTGTGGTTTGAAGCGTATTCTGGTGCCTGTTTCATGCATTTAAAAAGCCCTGATGGAGCTTACTCAACTTTTCACAGCTTGCTTTAGTCCCTTTCACTGCTCCGCATGGCCAGGTTTATTCCAGGGCATGCAAGTGCATGAGTCACTGTTACAGCTAGTAGTAGCTTTAAAAGTGAGTGGTAGCTTTAAAAGTGCTTTGCTGGGAAGTGGTGCAGACTGCAGGTATACCTTGTGAGAGGGTCTTGCCTCTTAGCAGATACATAAGCATTTTCACTTGCATGGATATATACGCTTTTCCTTTAAAACTGTTCTCCTAAAGGAAGAATTGCAGGCTGATACCATAGATGGCTAAAGACATAAAATGCTATGTTAAAATGTGCTTTTAAAATAGGACATGAAACAGGAACGGTGACTTCTTGTGTTTCAGCAGTGGTGGGTGTGACTGTAGCATGTACCTTTTTTACTTTATTCCACAGCAGTAGTTTCACTCTGATAGAGGCCAGAGTGGTGTGTCAAAACTTGCTTTTTTTTTCTTCTCCTAGCAGTAGTCTCTATTTAAAGTTAAGAGGACACATTCAGAATGAGAACACGCGTTCACTTAAACCCATTTCTGCTTTTTCAATGACCTTCTGCCAAATACAAACAAACTACAAATGTGTAGTCTTAATCTCAAATGGCTTGAGTAGATACTGTTCTCCAGTACAAAAGATTTAAAAATTGAGTTCCAGAATATCCTCAAATCCAGCCTGAGACTCAGAACATGTTGCTATGCTGTGTTTCATAAGAAGAGATTTTACTGATATTTTCATTTTCAAAAGCCCATCTGCCAAGTGCTGGCAGGGTGATTTGCTAATAGGTTTATAAGCGTGAGACATCATGTCATGGCTGGGGGTGACGGGGGACATGTGTGTGTCCTGGGCTTTGTCACAAGGTGCACTGCTGCTGGGCTGTGGCAAATGCTCAATTCTTCTGGGCAGCGAGCAGGGCTGCAGCACTGGGCTGGTGAGTAGTGGGCAGAAGTTCCCCTCTCCCAGCCACCCTGGTCCCGGCAGGTGCTATCCCACGTGGGGCAATGGGAGCTCTGCAGATCTGACTGGAAAAGTACGGGGCTTGTGGGGAAGGTTATAACAGTAAATCTGATTTATAGAGAACAATTTTGACATGAACTCTTGGATTTTTGATGCAGATACTTTCTTCTTGCTGCCAATACTTGAGATCCCAGCTGATGAATTAATTTAAGGAAAGCTGCTTTTGTTCAAAACTTGGGTATTTTATTTCAGGTTTGCTGATGGCTAGATAATGTTCAATGCGGGTAGGAAGAAACGTGCATTTTCATGAAGCATCTTTAGGCTTACTGTCGCTGGTATTAATTTTTACTTCCGTAAATTGTAAACTGGAAGCTGCAAGTTTTAGTGTGAGATGACAGATTGTGAGTGTTTTCAGCTCATTCTTTCTGAAGGGAACTAGTTCATAACTTTTTTTGGGGGTTGAATTTAAATGTCCATGGTTCAGGGCTTTCTGTTGCTTATATCCCAGTAAATTATCTAATACCATTGTTGCATTGTTCACATTTTCTTACTATTCCTGTTCATAGAAGCTTCATCTTGTGTGTTTGTCATGGAAAAAAAAATTCTTTGCTAGGAAAATACTGTACTCGCAGGAGAAGATTGGATGGCAGGCTTGAGAAACTAATTTGAGTAGTATATTAAAAAAAAAGAAAGTATGGAGTCATACATAAGTGTATGGAGAAGTGTGACAGGTACAGCCTGTTCCTATTTATAGGAAGCCTTTTTACATCAAGTAAAAAAATGATGTGTTTCATCAAATCCTTCAGAAAATAAATCTCAGTAGTTTCCATGTACACGAGCTGTCTTTCCCTCAAGCTGATGCTATTTAACATCATGGTGTCAAAACCACTCGGGAGTTTGGGCAGAATTAAATCATAAAAATACCCCTATTCAGTGAATGCCGTTACAGAGCTCAGTTATGTTCTGTTCCCTCTCCAGAGTACTTTGACAGTCACCTCATTGAGCGCAGCACCTTCTCTGTGCTCTCCCAAGCAGCAGCATTGTGGTCACACCCCAAGGCCAGGGCAGCCACTTGCCATCTCTGTCCTTCCCACTGCCATCAACCATTCTCTCGGCTTTCAAGTTTTTTCCTAAATTTGGACTTTTGCAGTGTTCTACAAAGAGAAAACAAATGTGCATAGTCCAGGCATGAGATGCAAAACTGGCTCCTTTGCATGAGTCTGGTGTTTCTGGCTGCAGAGAGGCTTTTGCAGAGGTGAATGCCAAAATATATGTGTTCTTGCTGTGTAAATCCTCCCATGGTACCAAGTTGCTCTTCCTTTGTTATTCTATTACAGAGTGTGGTCAGAGATGTTCAGAATAGCTTTCACATTGTAAGTGTCTTGAAAAATTGCCCATTTAATGTGACATACAGTTTATTTTTTCCCTGTAGCCTGCAGAATATTTGTATTTTTAGCAGCATGTAAAAGACATCATTTGAATTTTTTGGCCCCATAAGAACAACAACAAAAAAGTCAGAATTGAGGGAGCGAAATTGCCTTTGAGTTAAATTTCACAGGAGATGTGAGAAGGAGGAGATGCAGAAATATTAAGTGACACGGTGAGACAGTTACTCAGACCTTGCTACTTTGAAAAATTAAGCTGTGATTAAAGTGTATTGAACAAAGTTCACATTGGAAGTAGAAGCTGCAACTTGGAAAAATAAAAGAACAAAATACACTTTAATACTTCTATCATTGCTCCATTTTGATTGTGGAGCCAGTAACAGGGGAAAATACACCCATTCCTGCCATGAGTTTGAAGAATTTACATTTTTTTAGTGTCTGAATGGATGAGTGTGAAGTGGTGCCATGCGTATGCTGTTGCCTTGTAACGGGTCATGGAAGAACCCGGATTATATTGCATGGGATGTAATATTTCGGTCAGACTGCGGACAACTAGGAGAGATGGCTGCTTTCAAAATGAAGAGTTGGGGAAAGCTGGATCTCTTGGCCATCTCCATGCATGCCTGAAGGACACAGTGGCAGCGAGCAGGTTGCATTAAGGAGTTGTTGAGACAAATAGTCTCTTGCAGGTGTCTGAAGGTGCAGACAAGTGGGGTGAGCCTTGGAGACTGCTGATGGTTTTGTTCATCATATCTCCCCCAATTTTTTTTCTCCTCAATTTATCCCACTCTTCAGATGATCCTAAGTGCGATGCCTTTGGCTGCCCTGGCTCATTCAGTGGCAAGCACTGCTGCTGAGATGCATCTTAAGCTGGGGTAGCATGTCCTGTGGGAAGAACCCTTCAAGTTCCTCGTGAAAGGAGGTCAGGATGGCTCCTTGTAGTGGTTTAAGCTACCCATTAGAGAGCTACAATGGTGCAAAGGTTTGGGTGACATGGCCTGTGGTGGCTTGGCTTCTGGTGGTGCCATAGCTGTTACGTGGTCTGAGCTGGGCTGGTTGTGGCTCCATAGAGTTTCAGAGGAGGAGTACTTGATGGACCTTCCCTCAGCCCTCTTCCTTGAAGCCACCCCTGGATACAGCCGTTCCCTGGGGGTTTTGTCTGCTTGTGTTTTCTTCTCAGTGGGTTAGATCCCCCTTTGGTGAACAGTGAAAGTAGTTACGGCTTGACAGAGGGGATAGGATGCTCCTTTGGGCTTGTACAGGACAACACTGAAGTTTTGTTTGACGTGGGAAGTTACCTTGCTCTTACATGTGTGATTGGGATGAAGCAGAGCAGTGGGCACAGACCTCGGGAACCTAGAAAGACTGGTCTTGGTCTAAGCAAGACCCAGTCTCAGCATAGGTGGGGACATCTTGCCTCTGTGTGTTTTTGTTTTGGAGTTGTGTATAGAAGGTAATCACCTAGAGGCCAATTCGCTTGTCTCATGCACACTTCAGTAGGCAAAAACTTCTCCTTTTAATTTCTTCTTTGATGTTAAATCTGCCTCTGGATGCCCCTACAGAGCATCTCCTGGCTTCCCATCCGTAGGTGGGGCAGGAGCACCGTGGTTTGCTGTCATCCACGTGGACGCTGTGCCGAGCAGTGCCCAGCTGGCGCCTGTCCTGTGCTGGGCCAGGGCTCTGTGGCTGGTTTGTGTGTCTCGATTTAAAAGCCTTGTCTTTCATACTGTCATGTGTGTGCCTGAGAACAAAGACGAGACCCCCCCTTGCTCGGGTTGGGCCGTGTCCCAGTGGAGGGAGCAGGGAGCTGGCAGTCCTGCTGCGTGCAGGCAAGCTGCACAAACGCTCTGTACAGCGGCTGTGCAACCTCGGCCTAATTTTAGCTGTGGAATATGGCTGGAAGCTAAAATTGTCAGCGAATGTTTTTTGTATTAGCACTTTCCTAAAATATTTCACATGCTGTGTACACATTTACCTATCTCCTTTCCCCTCCCTCCTGCTTTTTTTTCCCTTACAGCTTCTGATATGAAGAAGGATATAGAGTCTTTAATAGCCCAGGAAAAAGCAGAGATCGTCGCCAAGTATGAGAAGGTACCAGCCTTATGCGTCTCCCCAACATGCTGGCTGGGGCTGAAGCTGTTTAATCAATTAGGAATGCATCAAATAAGAACTTTTGCCTCCCTGCAGGCATCTCCCCAGTAACCCTCATGCCATCAGGCTTCATGCCAGCTTTCTCTTCCTGTACATCCCCTCTCACCTCATCCCCGGAGTTTCTTGAGGGTCCCATTGTGCTCAGTATAGATACTGAAGATACTGAGGTTCTGATGCTTCGGTGGTCCCGTAACACCAGGATGGCTTATGCCCAACAGCACTGTTTTTTCTGATATACAGCCCTTCCCAGCCTCTAGCAGAGGCACACATGGAATGCTGCATAAGCTGAACTTGGCATTTTTCGCTTGCCTGCCTTGTATTTGGCTCTTTAGCGCAGGTTTTGCTCTCGGCTCTGTGCCTTTTATCATTTGGGAGAGAGGGATGTGGGCTTTGGGAGCAGGATGCAGGCACTGGGGCATTCCTGATGCTGGGACCAGCTCACAGGTGTCCTTTCTGCTTTCAGGGCAGGCAGGAAGGAGCTCAGATTGACCAGTGGGAAGATGCCGATTTCACGCTGTACAAGGTTACAGACCGTTTTGGATTTCTGCAGTAAGTCCTCCTGCCCTCTCCTTTCCTCTCTGACCTGTGTGTGTGTGGACCATCCTTCTGCACTGAGCATGACAGACCCAGCATCTCTCCCATAAGCTGCTCTGTGGTTTGGCTTGATTAATCCCAAATGCAGGAGGAAAGACTAAATGGGCCTCCTTCCTCAATTGTGCATGTCCAAACACTCTGATGCCTTGAATCTGTTGCAAGGCAAGGCTCAGAAATGGTTTCCTACCAGAAGCCTGGTGTTAGAAGGTGCAGGCTGGTGCTCCTGTGCCACTGTGATGTGTGACAGAGGGAGAGGCCCTTGCGTTTGCACCTGATGATTCAGGGAACTATAGGAAGAGACAAGACAAGATACTTGATTGTCTGTGGTTCCCTGAGGAAATCCACATTCTAACTAAGGTGCAGATGAATAAGATGCACACCCTGTGCCTGGAAGGAGTGCTTAAAAGAACTGTTTTTATTCTGATTTTGAACAAAAGTTGTAATAGTAGGTGTTTTGTGTGCAGGAAGGGGCTTTTAAGTAATTGCTGTCCAGAAATTCTGCTTCCCCACTGTTTAAATTGCTGATCATTTGTGTTTTGAAGAGGAGATATATGCCCAGGATTTCCAGTTATATCTAGTGCTTGATTAACTACCCCCAGGAGCTCCGGTTGTGTGGTGGGATTTTGGATGGTGCTTCTCCCGCCTCTTTCATACTAGGGGCAGCTGTAGGAAAGGCACAAAGTCCCCAGAACTCAGGTGTCTAAGGTAGTCCCTGAGCTGCAGCACCCTGTGCTCCTCCACACCCTTTCTTTCCCATGGAGTAACCAGTGACCCCTTGCTTTTCCAGCGAGCAGGAGCTGCCAACCCGCACCGCCTTGGAGGAGAAGGTGAGAGCTGCCAGCTCTGTCACCATGGATGTGGCATCCTTATCACACCAGCTGGGGAGGGAGTGTTTTTTGAGGAAACGAGTGAGCAAGTAAGAGCAAAGCAGGCAGCCAGCACGCACTGGTCACTGCTGCTCGCCCAGAAGTGGGAACTCTGCACGATGCCCAGCTGTTAGAGCTTTTATTTTGCTGGTTCAGATATGTTCCCTCCTCCACACTGCACTGAAAAGCACGTCTTAAAGCAATATTGGGCTTTTCCCTCTGCTTTGGCACAGTGCTCAGCAGCTGTGGCTCATGAAGAGGACTGCATGTGCAAGGGGAAATGGTGGAAGTTCTCAGTAACCATCATCTCCATCCTCATCTCCCCGAGATAAGAGCATGTCCTCTGTTAGGACCCTGCTAACTGGGACTGAATCATGTTTCTGCTGATCTGATACAGTGATAAGATTTGAGTCTAGCTGGACTTGCAAAATTTTTATTCTCAGGTACTCTTGGGAATGCTTTCTCTCTGTTAAGCCTGTATGTCTTGTCATTTTTGCCAATGCTGCTTTTAGTTACCAAGTGCTGAAATTACCACTTTCTGCACACACCTGTGGATTATTCCCATCCCTGATGTGAGGTCTTTACATAGAGGTTTAAATCTAAGAGAATGAAGTTTCGTGTTTTCAGGAGGCATTTCCTGGGGCTTTTTTTTCTTAAATTTGTCTTTTCTTTTCTTCTCCCTTGCACAGCAAAAACAGCAGGAAATTGAACGCGTGGACAAGTGGCTTAAGATGCTGAAGAAATGGGGCAAATACAGAAACAGTGACAAGGTGAGGAGGAAAACAAAGAGTGTATGTCTGGAAAGGCGAGTGTGATGGATCCTTATGATGAGTCAGGCTTTCGAAAAGTCAGTAGAGAAACCAGAGATCTCTGAAACATTGTCTGATTCTACTCGTTAGTCTTTAATATTTTAAAGCTTTCCTAGAAATTTCTGGGTTACCAGTCAAGGTAAAGTGCTATTCTGACTTAACAGAGCTTTAAGACGGGTTTCCTAAATGCCGCTGCCATGTTTGCACTTCTGCTTCCGTGTGCAAGCTGGAGCACAGCGGGGATGTTCGTGTGCCCAGCTGGCTCCCTGTCCTGTGAGAGCAGAGGGCAGTGCACACCACAGGTCGCTCCTGTGTCTCCACCTCCTGGCAATGATGTGGGAGATGTGTCTGATACGGCCCAGTTGATGTTCCTTGTAATTCTCCCTGAGGGAAGAATTATTTGTCTAGAACATTACCTAGATTTTGTATTTTGCTCCTAGCTGTGCCTGTAAGAAGCCACTTAGGTATTATATTGTGTACACCCATCTGTGGAAATCAAGGATGGAGACACCAACATTATGTCTTGGTTTAGGTGTTAAGCTCTGCACCAAACACCACTGCAAAACTGAATTGTTTTTAGTAAATAGTATCTGTTAAATGTTCCTCTTACAAACCTCTTGAAACAAAAATTCCTTTCAACCTAGTGAGAGGACCCTTGCTGGGTAAGGAGAGGAGCGTTGTGTCTGTCCTGCTCTGCTTGTGGCACTCTGCACAGGAGAGGGCTGAAGCCTGGCATTACCTTGTTGCTGTGGCCTCTGCAGCCTTCACATTTAGCAGGAGGAGTGGGGTGTTTGGCTGGACTGCTTCTAGCTCCTGCTGAGAGTCCTTGGGAGAAGTTTGAGCTTGGTTAAAAGGGCTAAATAGAGAGAAATATCTCTGAAGAGTATCTGCATAGCTGTAGGGACAGCACTGAGCTGAGCACCCTCCTTGCCCAGCTATCAGGAGTCATGTCCAGTTCACCCAGCCAAAGACCAGCTGTAGTCTCACCCTTTGAAAAAAAAAAAAAAGAGAAACAAAATCATCTTAATGACAGCAAGGATGGGGTGGAGGTTCGCTTGGGGTTTTATAAGCCTTCTGTTCACTTCAGGGTGGTTCTAATTACTTTGTTCATCAGTGCTGCTCCACAGGCAAAATCAGAGCCTCTCTTGTGACTCGGTTCTTTTTAATTACAAGTTAGCACTAATTGGTTAGTGACCTTGTGGGTAAACCACCAAATTCCATCAGGGTACAGGGAATTCCTTCAGGTCCTGGAGGGTGTTTGGAGTGGGTAATGATGAGTGGGTTTAGCACACCTTGGCTTCCCTGGGTGAGACGGTGGGGACAGACAGGACCCAGCAGGAGTGCTGTGGAGTGGTAGCGATCTCTGATCCCCATCTGTTTTGGATTTCCCTTGATAATTAGTGGGTGTGTTAAGCATGCTATAGCTGGTGTCACTCAGATCTGTTGGATGGCAAAGGGTCAGACCAGTTTTGAGGATCTTTGGGTCAGAAAATTAGAAAGCTCTTGTAGTAGAATAAAAGATGTTATAAATAACAGCCTGTAAAGGGTTGATGGCTCTTGTGCACAGAGATGGCATTGTCCCATGCTGGGAGACTGGAAATGGCCATCCCCTCTCCCAGCAAACAGAGAAGCAGTGCTTGGCCCCAAGCAGGGAAGGAGCAGTCTGGTGACCCCGGAGAGTAGAAAGGAGCTTTGGTTTTAGTCCTGTCCAGCCCAACACCCGCTGCCTTGCACCAAGGCAAGTGCAGGCAGGAAAGTCTGTGGCAGCCACAGACTGTTAAATGCAAAGACCGTGAGAAGCACAAAAGAAGTGTGCCGTCTTGTAATAAAAAAAGGTAAAATTAGGTTGTATCCTTCACCTCGATGTGCAACACCATGCTCTTGTGTCAAGAGCATGGAAGCTGCTCAGATATTCCTGCTGCCACAGCTGGATGCAGTTCAGCTGTGGCATTTCAAGGACCTTATGCTGGGATCACAGTCATGTCAGATGGCTATGGGTTTTTTTCTAGCTAAAATAAATGTGGCAAGCCCTTGATCTGATTTTTCTAAAGCAGAATGGGTTGGTTTTGTTCTTTCTCTGAGTGCTCAGGCTGCCACATCTGCATTGCATGTTTCCTTCAGGTTTGTTTTCACCACTTGGCTGACGTGGTAGAAACTCAAGTGTCACAAGACAGCCTCTCTGTGTTATTTTAACAATGACTAAGATGTCATCTTTGAAAAAATCCTCTTATTGAAAACAAGAGCCTTCCCTTTGATGTTAATTTCGATACGCTGTGCTTTATTAGTGGGGAGGGAAAAAAAATCTTGTTGCAGGAACCACAGGCAGTTTCACAGGGAAGTTGCCCTGACTTTGACTCTGCTTGAATGAGGTGGAAACCCATCTTATTTTCCAGACTGGGACTTCCTGGACTTCAGGACCAACCTTTTCAGGCCCAGTTCATGTGCTGGAGCTGGCAGACATCTGATCATATTGAGTGATTGATGAAGAGGGACTTAGCAGGTGTTTGTGTTTTGCAGCATCTTAGTTACCTGATCGAGGCTTAGGTGGTTGTCTCATCTTCTGTGTTGTGAAATGTCAGCAGGGGGAGCCAGGTTGTGTACCCATCCAGGGCATTGACCCCAAAGCAGCCACCTGTCAGTGGGCAAGAAAGCGGCTTTTTCAGACCCCTGGCATGAGCCATTGCCAGAGAGCAGCAGGTTTGGCTTTTTGTTCCGCCTGTGTGCAGCTCTGCGTGCTGCTGATTGCAGACTGGGTCTTGTGACCGTCACAGATTATAGGAAATAAGGCTGAAAAAAAAGAGGGGGGCCTTTCACAGTTTCTTGCCTAGAATGGCCTGGCTAGGAACTGAAATAATTTCTGGCATAACCTGTTTCAGGATGAGCAACAAATAGGATTATCTTAATTAAAGTAATGCCCTGGGGCTCCCTGTGCTCATCATTGCCTCAGATCTGTCTCCATTTCTGTTCTAGATGCATTTTGTAGCAATCTGATTTAATTTCAGTAGCAAGATCAGCAAAAAGTGACACCTAGCACAATTCCTCGTATGGGTGGGGTTAGAATGATGCAATGGTGCCTTTTTCTGGCTGAACTTCCACAAGGGAAAGGGTACAAAAATAAAGGAGTCCATGAAAGGACCACATTGTTTTGCAGAGTTAAGGTATGTCAAACCTGCAAAGAAGTGCTAAACTGTGTTATTTGGGGTTCAGCACAGGAAGGCTCACATGGTCTGTGTCCTCTTCACTGCTGACGTGAACCCAAGTTTAAACACCAGCCTGAGTCTGCTTGGGGAGGTTAGGAAATGGCTGGTGCCATGTAAGAATCTACACAGTTCAGGCAGCACAGTTTTGCAGATAAAGAAGGCTGTGCTGTGTGCACTCAAACAGTGGGATAATTTACTCATCATAGCTCTGAAATGGATTTCAGCCAGAAGCATCAGTCATAGGAGGAGGATATGACCTCTGCATCATTTGCAAGCTGCATCTTGCTGCTGACCACGTGGGATGGGACCTTTAGAGAGGGATGTCTTTGGTCATAGATGTCTGGTTTTTAGGCAAAGCCTGCCTTTGTGCCGGGGGGAAGCCTTGTCTCTGCTAAGGTCACGGGAGTGCAGGGCGCTTAATCCAGTGCATGCCAGCAAAGCGGTTTAGGATGCATCGGGGATCTGAATGGACTGACACAGACCCCCAAGAGCGAACAGTCTGCTAATGCCGGGGACAGCCAGCAGACATTTGTCGTGCCAGGGCTGGCTGAAGTCAGATCTTCTGCCTGCAAATGCCATGGGAAGGAAAGGGGGTTGCGTCTGGGAGCTGCAGGGTGGCTTTGCCTGCTATTTTTTTTTCCATTTTGGAAAGGCGGATAGCATTTTCCTCTCCTCCAAAGGTAGCCTGGGCAATAACTGTAAATGCCTGCCCATGGCCCATCAGCTTTAGGATTCAAATTTGCCCTTGCTTTGCTGGGACCCCATTGGGAATAGCTGCATAGGCTCCAGCTGCAGGCACAACAGCTGAGTTTGGAGCAAGCATTAACCGTATGGAAAGAAAGCCACGTATGGCGATGTCCAGTCTGCCAAGCGTCCTGCATGGCCACATCATCAGTCAGCAGGCTTTGTGGTACTAAAAGGAAATCCTCCTCTCCAGGGTGGTAGTGGTCATGGTGGTGGTAGAGGCTTCAGCCACCACTCCAGGTGAAGATTTGCACAGCTCAGTTCCCCTGGTGCATCACTGGTATAGGATGTGAAGAAGTCCTTTCTCTCCAGAAGGATCACTCTTTGAGCCCTAAAGGAATCGAGGAAGGAGGGTTGCCCCCACTTTAGGGTGTTGGAGACATACACCGGATATATGGAAAGGCTGGAAAGGGATATCGCCATGCATACCCAAAATTTTGGTATTGCTCCTGCAGTCTCTTCCTGGTGATCCATGCACATGGCTGAGAAGTTAACAGTGACAGACTGCAAAGTGTGAAGGTGAACTGCAATGTGTGTATTCTGCTTCAAAAACCAACCCACTTTAATCCTTTTTAATTTTACTGTCTTAACTACTGGAAAAAGATGTTCTGTCTTTAAAGGCAGTGACTCCATCCCTCTTATTCAAGACCTGGAGCAATTGGTTGGGTACTTCTCAGAGGAGATTGCTGGTGCAGGAAGATGGAGCTCAAGTCTGTACTTCAGTCTTCCCCATCCCATCTACCAGAAAGAAAATACATGAGGAGGGGAGAGGTAGGGATGGGGTGATGATGGCCTCTGTGCCATGAGCTTTGTATGTTAAAGCCTGGAGAGGGAAGATGATCCTAGGGCAAAACCTGGAGGAAGTTTTAGACGCTGTGGTTTCAGTCCTTGGCTGACACAGCCTTTCTACAGTGTCTTGAACCATTGCTTTGACCACCAATATCTCCCTTTGTGAAGCACAATGGTGTCTGTTCTTCCTGCCGGTCTGTCAGCCTGCGTGGCCCGTGTTCTAGGTGCTCTCTTCCCTGTAAGGGAAGGTCTCTGTAAGGGCTGAGAGGTCTGTAAGAGACAGAAGAGAGTGACCTTGAGGGTCGTTTCTGACTGTCACGTGGAACAGGAATTATCACGTGCTGCCTTACCTCTGTCACTTCATCCTAGCGTAAATACTGCTTGTAATGGTAACTTCCCTGTTTTCCTTCAAGTTTCATGATTAAGAAAAGTTGCTCACTTTTTTCTGGGTGACTCACAGCTCTGAGGTTTTATCACTTTCATGTCTGGAGGTGGTGGGAGGAGGAAAGCCCTTGTATAAATAACAGGACGACATTTCAGTTCAGTTCCATCTCAGCATGTTTTGTACCTCCTCTGTTCCTTTAGCACTTGCGCAAAGAAAATCATTAGAGACATTTACTATGTCTCTCTTACATATGCCACTGAGGGTTGCACTCATTAAAGTACAATAATACCAGCTCTGGAAATTCAAAACAAAATTATTTCCTTCCCATGGACCTGAGTGTGATCATATGCCTTGGCAGCTGTCAGTCAGTCTCTCCTAATCCATTGGAAGTAAGTAATCTTCTCTGAATTAGTGTTTTTGTCAGAATTGGTACCTATTCCAGTTTCTTGATCCCACCTCAGCTTTTGCTTCATAAAGCATGAGTGCTTGCAGGAGCCAGGCTTTTGTGGGCACCTACTACTTTGGGGATGTGCTTCATTTAATTCTATTGCTTTGCATCTCTTGATGCATTGCACTTCTTTCATCCTGATTTAATAACTCTTGGGAAATGGGTCTTTCAGCTGCAAGTATAAATCTGTCCCACATGATGTGAAGGTTTGCTGTCTTTAGAAGCACCTCCTTACATGAGCCTTTGTGTGTGTAGCTGGTGAATTAGTGATATCCCACTTAAAATGCAGGATACTGTTGAACAGGATGGTGGCCTTCCATGGGCATGTCTTGCTGGTGAGGTTGCTTTTAGGGGACAGCTCTTATTTGGTGCATACAGAGGGAAGGGCAGAGTCTGGTAAAGGATTTCTGCAGGATTTGGTCCTGGCTACGCACTGGACCTTCACAGCTGGTGCTAAGCAACACTTGGGACAGAGCGAGCATTTGGGAAGTTCTGAGGATGGGGTTTTAAATGTTGAATGTCCATTACACTTTCAAGATCAGGGTATATTACAGACACTTTCTCTGTCAGCAGAAATGCTGAAATATTTATCGTAATGGAGTGGAAAAACATTCTCACAAACATCTGGTTCTCCTGGTCCTACATGGTGATCTTAGCATTTACTACAGAGTTATTTTATATACGGTTTTTGACTGGGATAGTAGTGTTAGCTCTTTGCTGTCCCCATGCCTCTCTGCTTGAAGCTCACCTCCTGTCTTACCTGCTGGTCTTGTATCTCTGTGGGACAAGGGCCACCATTCCTGGGATTTGCCCTTGGTAGGCACAATGCTGCCATGAAGACAGTAAGGAAAACGAGGAGCATTGGTCTGTGCTCAAGGAGGCTGTGAGCAAGCACAGTGCCATTGTTAAGGTCTTTATATCCTTGTGGGAGGTGAGGCTGACCTTAAAAAGTCGGGTTGGAAATAAAAAAGCTGGTGGTGCGAGGTGGGTCTCAAAGGAAAGGCAAGAGGAGCAGGTGTTCAGCTTAGTGTGGCAAAGGCAGTGCGGCAGGCCCACATCCAGAAAACCTTCTACTAGGATCTTGTGCTTCCCTGGGGATTGCAGTACTTCTTGTACCTCAGCCTGGGTTGCGTGAAGCAGAACACTCTATGGAAAAAGAAAAGGGATTTTGAAAGTGGTTGGATGCATTTGTACCAGGCAGTGACAGTAGCTCCAGTTGACCGCCTGGTCGGGCACTGCCCTTCTCAGCTCCAGGCTCATTCCCCTGGCTGGAAATCTGGCACCTCTGTCCCCTCCCAAGGAATTGCCTGGTTCTGAGGGACCACCATGAGGCAGCATAAATACCCTCCATGGCTGGAGCTTGGGCATGTGCCACAGGTCCTTCAATGTACCCAAGGGTCCTCAGGAATCTGGAGGAGTGCTAGAGTGGGTTTTGTAGTGCAGCTGCGAGGCATTTCACAGGTGGGATGAGTGAAAGGAAGGAAAATATTCAGAAATTGATATTTTTCTTTTTTATGAAGCTTTTTGTTTTAATGGAAGACGACAGCAATGGAACAAAAGCTCTTTCTTTTTCCTGTTTTCCATTGAAATTTAATGGGGACTTCATGACAAGAAAAAGGAATGAAGCACCTGTGAGATGAAGTGAACGAAGACCTCTCTCCTATGAAGACAGGTTGAGATATCTGGGACTGTTCAGCCTGAAGAACAGAAAGCTCTGAGGAGACCTCAGTGTGGTCTTCCAGTACTTAAAGGGAGCTTATAAAAACAAGGGACAGTGGCTTTTTACACAGGCAGATAGTGATAGGACAAGAGGCTACGGTTTTAAATTAGGTTTAGATTACATGTAAGGAAGAAATTCTTTACTGTGAAGGTGGTGAGGCACTGGCACAGGTTGCCCAGAGAAATTGTGGATGCCCCATCCCTGGAGATGTTCAAGGCCAAGTTGGATGGGATTGTGAGCAGTCTGGTGTAGTGGAAGTTGTCCCTGCCCGTGGCAAGGGTGTTGGAACTAGATGATCTGTAAGGTCCCTTTCAACCAAACTGCTCTGTGATTCTGTGGTTCTATGATTTTGATTGAGTAGTTGTCTTTGATGGATGCAGGTACTCAGCTCATCTATCAGATTGGAGATGCCCTCTTTGCACCAACACAGGCAGAGGAAGTGATTCCCTGGAGTTTCTGCTCAGATAGCTGGTGATCTGCAGCAGCAAACCATGGAGAAAATGTGTTTGCTACCAGCAGGACCCAGCTAACCTTGCCCGTGTTTTCCTCCCTGCAGATGTGCCGGCGCGTGTACAAAGGGATCCCGCTGCAGGTGCGAGGCCAGGTCTGGTCACTTCTGCTGGATGTCGAGAAGATGAAGAAGGAGAATGAGGGAAAATACGAGGTATGGGCTCTACCTGGCAAAGATGACAGGAGCAAGGTGATAGGGAAGTTAGATTGGTTGATGAAGCTGGTTTGGTGAGGACTGAAAACACAAAGGGTATCAACTCTTTATCCATGGGTTTATATTAAGCTGGGATCTTTTAGCATGTTAGCTGGCTGCTTTCCATAATATGCTGCTTCCATTTATTCTGCTGGAAGTTGGGAGCAAAGTTGCTGTCAGTGTTACTGCATCTTTAGGGAAAGATGCAGGAAAGAGTGAGGGGAAGCTTTCCATAGGCAGCGTGTGGAAGCCCTTGGTGGATAATTAACTTATTTTCCAAGCCTGTGTTATGATTTATCTTGCATCATGTACCAGGGTGAGGATCAGGGTGTTGTGGAGACAATTATTTTTCAGAGGCAGGCAGCTGAGTGCTGCTTCCAACAGGTATTTCTAAAAATTCCTGCCTATTAAGCGGGATGATGTTAGCACTCATTATAGTTAGTCAAGCGTGGATGTTACTGGTGAAGTGCTGCAGGGATGGAGGCACACGCAGGGACTGGGGGAAGATGGGCTGGGCTCACCACAGTAAGCACAGATAAGGAAGCTCTCCCAGCACACAGATTAAAATTGTGTTCCCTCCCTCAAAGCTATGCTGCGCAGGCAGGGAAGCAATCCAAACAAATGAAAGTCACAAGGAGTTTATCTATGCTCCAGAGGGGTCTGCGATAAACAGGAGCTTCAGGGCTAATAGGCTTTGCTGGATGCAAACTCTCTATAAGCTCATCTTAATCTACCTCTTCTTTGGTGCCACCTGCCGCCAGTAATTAGCTCTCCCCTAATTTCCTCCAGGAGAGGCTTGGTGCAGGTCCTGGTTGAAGGGTTTTGCATTCAAGAAGGGACTAAGCCTCAGACTTGTGTCGTGGAGGGACTGGTTCCAAGGCCACCTCATTTCTCCCTTGGGAATGACCCATGGCACAAAGGCCTGGAGGCTACCACGGGACATACCACGCTTGCATTTGATGTAGGTGTGATGCTCTGCCTCCCTGAGCTTTGTTAGCTGCAGCCAGAGGGCGTGAGAATGGAGCAGGAGAAACATACTGGCCATGGGGCAGAGCAGAGGCATCCTGGCTTTTACCCACTGCTTTGTACAAGGTCTTTGGGATGGGACTTCCAGCTTTCCAGCCTCTGCTCTGCCACCAGCTGCTAGGGCTCACAGCACTAATGAGCTCAGCAGAGCATCTGTGGAGCCCCCAGGTTACTTACACAAGGAAAAAAAGGAGAATAATCCATCCTGTATTTCTTTTTTAATGTCTGCACAATTAATAAAGCCTCCTGGGTGCATGGAGGTGACAAAGTGCTGTGTGACCTACCTGCTATTCATGTGCATTGGTTTTAAAAATACCCAAAGTAAAGTATTTACAGTCTTTGGGAGATTTCTGTGTTGTTCTGGCAGGGAAAACAAGACGCCCTTTAGCAGGAAAATTTGAACTGAAGTGACCCAGTGCACATGAATAGTCATATTCTCTCAGGTAGTCTGCCTGCTTTATAGAGGGCAAGGAGCCATAGGATACAGAGACCACAGTATTTACAGCAGGGAAATTATGTTGTTCATCAAATCTTCATTCCATCATCGCTTTTATCCTCACTTGTCCTGTGCAGGCAGTAATTCAAAATAGCCTCTGTATTGTTGCTCCTCCATAGAGGTGCTTTCAAGGCTGGAGTTAATATTCTCAAGATGGTGTGATTGTCCTAAGTGTTGGCTGTGCTGGACACATGTGGGTTCTGATGACCTTCTGATGTTCCCCAGAGCTGATGTGGCCACCTTGGGAGGTCAACAGCAGCCTGGAGGCGCCTGGTATCAGGCTGACAAGCATTCACGGGATGGCAGCTGCTGGAGCAGATGATAAGTATCTGTGCAGATGTTCTATTTTCTGTCTCCTCTGTGAGCCAGGAGGGGTCTTGACCCTGGGCTTAAAGCAAGTTGGGCTTGCTGCTCATCTCGGCTGCCTCCAGCCTGCTGGTGAATCTCAGTGTGCCTGAAGACAGTCGCAAAATGTGTTTTCTTCATGCAATTAACCCTGGAGACATTAAAGGAGGAGGGCGTGACCACTGGTGATATCTAAAGGCTGTGAGATGAGATGCTTAGCTATGGCATAATGGTCCTTGCTGGCAGTACAGAGCTGAACAGTGGCTTGCAAATGGGACTGCAGTGGAATTTGTCCGTGGAGCATCTTCATCTTGGGGCTCTGAGGGCACAGTTGGTTAAGGTGGTCTTAAACTTCCATTTGAGTTTCCATTTTTTTGCAGTGGACTTCAGTCCTTTTTTTGTGTGATGCTGCCTTAAATGATTAGCCAGGCTTGGGGCAGCATGGGGATTCTTGGCTTTGAGTTTAGCTTCTGTTCTGGACTCTGCCAGTTTCTTAAAATTTGTACCAGTCAAAGGGAATATTCCAGGACTGCTTTTCTAGTGGAAACTCCTTATATCTAAGATGATTCTCTTCTGCAGAGAAAGTAGTAGTTGGAGATCACAGAGTCTGCCGTAACAATTTGGAGTTTATTCTGACTGAGCCTCTGAAAAGCTGAGAGTGCTGTGTACATCTGTATATTGGTTCCTTAAGGATCAACAGAGCTCTCGATGCTTTATGACAGCCAGCCAGGCAAAGAAATCAAAATAAATGAGAGTGGAATTGAATTGTAAAGGTTTTAGATTTTGAAAACTGAGTATCTGCATTGGAAGATGGGCAAAGGCTGGGTTGGCAGCTGCTGCTGTCTTAGCATGTGAGTGTGGGGTCATCCCCTTCTCCCTGGGCCAGTAGCACAGACAAGGGATCAGGGGCTCACCGCCAGGCTGCAGCTCATTGCTCACTGCAAGACACCAGTGTCCCCTGCTCTGGATAGCTCTGTGCAGCTATCAAGCTGCCACTCCCGCTGTAGGAATCCTACCTTCTCACTGTGTGGAGATAGGTATGGGCTGAGATGGTGTCTGATTCCTGCCTCTTGTCTGCCCCTCTCCCTTCCAGCAAATGAAAGAACAAGCGAAGTGCTTTTCATCAGAAATCAAGCAGATAGATTTGGATGTTAACCGCACCTTCCGAAACCACATCATGTTTCGGGATCGCTACGGAGTGAAGTGAGTATGGAAGGCTTCCGTGGCTATATGGGCAGTGGTGCCAGTGCATATGTGAGGGATGAGCTGGATGAGGATGCCAGCAGTCCCCTGGCATGGGGTGGCCAGAAGCACGCTGGCTCAGAGTGGCTCACAGGAGAGCAAAGCCATCTTTGCCTTCTCCTCAGTCACCACACAGTATGATCCACAGGTGCTGGGCTGCTGATTCTCTCTTCAGAGAGGTCCGTGCTGGACCTGACTCAGCCCCAGTTCTTGAACCAAGCAACAGCTTGTTGCAGTGCCTTGTCCCCCAAGGGTCACAGTTGCAGAGGGCTTGGTTTGGGATGGCTAGGATGATGGGGTGGACCCATCAGGATCTGGGAGGGATGGAGTCTCCACAACAGATAGGGTGTCGCTATAGGGCAAGAGAAAGAACCACTCTGGCACACACTGAGCTGAGATGGGCAAGAAGAGGGGACGAACTTTATTTGTCCTCCTATATTTATACATTTCTCAATTTGACAAGGGATTGGAAGGATGGTGTCACTTCCTCTCCAATCTCACTGGTAAAAAGAGATGCTCATCAAAAGTTCTCTCATTGTAAAAGAATGAAAACAAAAAAGGACAGTTAAGTAAACATTGTGTATTATTTACATGAAAGTGTGTGAAAATCTCTGACTCCAATGTTACAAACATCAGAAGGCTAAAAACCCAGGGTGACAATAGGGGTGGAGAGGTTTGACAAAGTGACTTTGTCACAGGGATAAATCACACCTGGTTGCCCTACACGGTTTCCGAGGAATGTGCTTTCTGGTTCTGTGAGCCCTGCTCCTTGGAAAAGCCTTAAGTACCAGTTGTTTGGGTGTTTTCAGAATCTTTGCTCTCAGCGTGTATGTAGTGGTGTGCTCGTGAAGCTGGAGACCTCATGCTCAGGTTTTTTAATATCCTTCTTTCTCCTCAGGCAACAGGCACTCTTCCACGTCCTGTCAGCATACTCGGTTTATAACACTGTAAGTAGTAAGTCCAGTTAACATGAAGAGTGTTGTGCTTTATGTATTTTTATACATATATATATGTATATGTAAAGATTTAAAGAAAAGCTTTATATATGTATTTGTGTAGACATATACATCATGTGTATATATATAAACACACACTTATTTAGCCAGTGATGATGCCAATTTTAAGTCCTAATACTGGCTTGTACAGGGAGCTGCAAGACTCTCAGGCAGCACAAGAATCTTTGCACAGTTGTTTCATTCCCTTGTTCATTTTGTCACCTGGTAAATGACATCTGGCAGATTCAGTTTGGGCGAGTGTCAGCAAAGAACAAGGGATTGCCCTTGGGCTTCTCAGGAATACTAGTCTTCTGGCAGTCTGTCATTTTTCTGGCTTCTTGTCTTACACCAAATGGCATCCTTGTTGAAAACACTGATTTACTACAGCAAACAAGTCATTTTTAGCTGAAGGACACAGGCAGAATAAGCTGAAACTAGCAGCTCAACCTACTGCCTCCACCTCCAGGAGGGACAGTTATCCCAGAAGATGCTCAGGGGGTTAGTTAAGGAGCCTCCCTCGTGCGAGATAAATGCTTACCAGATTTATTTACTGTTTAATTACTTCAGTGCTCATATGGCTGAAGGAATCCAAAACAGCATTGGAGCCACATGCTGTTTGTCATCCCAAAGATAGATTGGACATAAGGAAAACATTTTTTACAATGAGTGTGGTGAGGCATGGAAAGAACTGCTCAGAGAAGTTGTGGATGCCCTATCCTGGAAATGTTCCACGTCTGTTTGGATGGGGCCTTGAGCAGCCTGGTCTGGTGGAAGTTGGAAGGAGGGTTGGACAAGATGATCTTCAAAGGTCCCTTCCCAACCTAGACTACTCCATGAGTCAGTGACATGGTAGATGCTGTAGATGTATGGGAGCTGTGAATTTGGACATAAAGGGTAAAGACTTTGAAATGGGACAGACCTTGGAAGAGGAGAGGGAAGTACAGGCAGCTTTAGCATTATGGTAGGCTCTGCCAGCATGGCAGCACGTGTGCCCCTCTTGACTGTTGCAGGAAGTGAGCTACTGCCAAGGGATGAGCCAGATTGCAGCCATCCTTCTGATGTACTTGAACGAAGAGGATGCGTTCTGGGCGCTGGCACAGCTGCTCACCAACCAGCGCCACGCCATGCACGGTAAGGCTGGGCGAGGGGCGTCTGGCAAGGGAAGATTGTTCAGGTTGGTCAGTAGAGCCTTGTTTCTCCTCACACACTTGTTTAATTAAAGTAGGTGAAGCTTAACTACTTGCACAGCCTGACTAGGGAGCTGAACTTCACTCTTGGAAGGAGACAAGTTCTTATCAAAAAACAAGTTTTATCCACCTGAGCTTTAATGCTCAGTAATTAACACTTCCACAGAAGTGCTGTCCTCCCTCCAGGGTACCTTGCCCTTGGCAATCAATTAACTCAAGGTTATGAGTTTATGAGGAGTCTCACAGAAGTACATCCAAGAGTATCCACACTAAATATTGATGTAATTCCACTAAATGTGTAGTGTATTATTTTACTTCAGACACAATAAAGATCCTTTCATCTTACTTGTGGGTAGTAATTATGGACAGAGGGTTATTTTATGGGCAGAGAGATAAACCTTATGTCTTGATAATTTGGACAGTCTTAAATGTGTGTCCCATTAGATTACAGGGCACTGCTCAAGCTTGTGGTGTTCAAATATCTTCAGCTTTTTTCTGAACCTTGGTAAGCACTCAGGTGTGTTTTGAGATCTCTTGGCCAAGCCAAGTCACGGGCAGGCAGACACTGGGAGCTGTGTGGGCCTGCGCTGTGGGGCTGGGTGAGAAGGACCAGCTGGGCTTGGTCTGAGGGTCCCATTGCCCAGATGGGGTGAAGGGTGGCTTCTGGTAAGGAAGGTAAAAAGGAGGTAGCTGGGCACCCTGTGGTTCAGCCAACTTCAAAAGGCAATGCAAGAGATGAATTTATAGAAAATTAAGCTGTCCCTGTCACTACTCCAGAGCTTTCATGTTTTTTTAAATTTCTCTTGTCTTTTCTTGTTAAGGTTTTTTCATTCCTGGGTTTCCGAAGCTACAGAGGTTTCAAGCCCACCACGAGCAGATTTTGAACAAAATGTTTCCCAAACTGAAGAAGCACATGGTATCTCTTTACTATCAGTCTTCCTATAATGATGCCACATTTTAATGATAAAGCAGTTCATATAGTGTTCTGCCAAACAGATGCACAGCTGAACGTATTTCTAACCATAAAGGACTGCTTCAGCTGCAGAGGCAGGCATTTATTAAATGGGTTGCCCAAATCTTGCTGAGGCGAATGGTAATCCTTTGCTTGCTGGTCATCATTAGTGGAGGGACTGCTAAAATTTAAAGGCTTCCCTAGGAGAGCCAGGCAGGAAGGCTTACAGAGCCTGCAGCAGGAGGAACAGCAGTGAGGCTGGGCTGTGTTCTTACACCAGCTGCGAAGCCCAAAGGCTGATGCTGGTCTATCTGGAGTCTTATTTCAGTAATTAGTAGCTCCAAGTGCTTTGCTGTTGTTTAAAGTCAGGAGGCACATAAGATTTGCTGGATGTTTTGTTGCTTAGGCACGTCCAGTTGCTTTTCTCCCTAACAGATGGTACAGGCCCATTTGGTGGCTGCAGGAGCATCTGCAGGACACACCGACTGCAGTCTAATGTCCAGGCCACTGTTTTGCAGCACCTGCTCGCCCCCTTTTTTTTTTTTTTGCCTTGCCCCCCCTTGCATTTGGTGTAGACAGCTGGTGTTCAGTGGCCAGACTCCTAAAGTTTTCTTACGCTCCCAAGGGGCTTGGTGGCCCCCAGCTCCAGAAAATGGTGTTTGTATTACCATCCTCTTCATCAACAGCTCTTGCTTCATGCTGCAAGTGATCCAGCCCTGGCTGTAAAAGTGAAACAGAACCATGTTAGGTTTTCACTAAATTATAGTCATGGGCAGGTAAGGGGATGGGAATAACTCAGAAAGCTGCTCATTCCTCCTGTTCCCAAAGGCTCTTCAGGCTTGCAGGTGCACAGCACCGGCCAAAAGCAAAGGTTGGAGCCAGCCATTGATCCCATGGGCTTCTTTCTCTTCCCATCCCTGCTGCTTTGGTGGCTTTGCAGCAGAGATCATGTCAGCTCTGCACACATGCAGAGCTCTGTGCATCCCAGTGCTGGGCACCAGATGGAGAAGTGTTAGACCAAGGTGATGATGGTGAGGTTTTTAAGAGTTTTCCTTAGCCCCTCAGGCTGTCTTGCTCCTGCAGCAGCCATGCCATGCAAACAAGGTGGTGCTTCCAAAGCTGGCTTGAGTGTGCTCCGAGAGGCTTGCATGGGAATTGCTATGGAAACAAAAATGGTAGTCCGTAAGGAGTGAGTGGTTTGGGTTCCTGGAAGGTTTTTGTAAATCCCTGGAGTAGGTATTAGGCCAGAAAAGGTTCTCCCAGAGATCCCTCTCCAACGTTGTGGCTGAAGTCTGCCCATGTTGAGGATCAGGTTCAATGCATGTCTTGGGCAAAGGGCCAAAGCAGGGCTTCAACGCTGGTATTTAAAGCAGGGGCTTTGCTGGGAGATGGAAGACAAACCACAGCCACATCCTGCACCCAGACCCCAGAATACGTAAACCAACCAACCAACCAGCCTCTCCCAAAGCCTTATGAGCTGCTTGAACCTCCAGTAACAAGCCTGATGAAATGCCTGTCTCTCTTTGATGTCTTCCCCCAGGACAAGGAGCAGATGACTACTGGGATTTACACGACCAAGTGGTTCCTGCAATGTTTCATTGACCGGGTGAGGATACTCTGGGGGTTTTTTGCTGCTCTGCTGTTTGCATGCATGGTTAATCTGCCTGGGTTTTTTAGTAAATATCATACTTTGAAGAAGGTGTTAATATTTTATAAGGTGGGATATTATGCACACTCACATAAAGCAAAAAAAAAAAAGGGAGAAGCTAAAAATAACTGCATGTCGCTGATGACAAGCCAATTCCTGCTGCTTCATCACAAGCAGTCGCTGGGAGATGGCTCAGCATCAGCAGTATAAGCTTCAGAGTTGGGAGAGATCTTTCTCTTGCCCACTGGCACTGCTGCAAAGGCAATTAACCTCACTTTGGCTCTGGAAACAACATAGGAAGAAGAAGAGCTTGGGGCACAAACCTCAACAAATAGCAGTGCAGCAGCTGCAGGCAGAGGAGCAGATTGGGACTGGAAACATGTGAAAGCATGAGAAAATTACCCTGATTTGTCCGGAGTTAATTTGCTAGTCCCGAACCAAGACTGTTTTTAGGGTCAGCATTGTGCTTGCTGGACTTAAATGCAATGTCCAGACTTGCTAATATTTAGGACATCTGTGTGCTCGGGTCTCAATTTTCTGCTGCCCTGTCTTCTATAAAACAGTGGATAGCCCCTTCCCCTTGAGAGGGAACTCACTGCTTTTGCCACTAAAAGCTGTATAAAATGCAAAATCCTTTTAACTGCAGTAGCATGTGGTAAAAGAGCTGCAATGGTCAGTTGTGCTGAACTCTGGAGAGTAAGTGCAGCATCCTAAATTTGAACCTAAACATCACAGTAGGATTAATACCAATTTATGTGTTGGTGAGGTGCCTTAGATCTTTGCTAGGAGGTATGGGCTGCTCCATCATTTTGGGTGTCAGTTCAATCTTGTTGGTCAAATTTGGTCTGGGTGTAAATGAAAATCTCTTCCTGAGGTGTTTTTAGCAGGCAGAAATAAGCCTTTATACAAGGAAGACCTCTTTTTTGGACACCAAATGAATGATTTTTTAAATGCTTAGTGATGTATCTTTGGGCTGTCTGATCTATCCCATAAATTTAGCCCTTCTGGGAAATCTGGATGGATACAGGAGTTGTTTTTTGTGCTTACAAGGCTGAAAAATGATGGTGCCCCCTTCAGGGCAGGGGAATCCACATGCTAGCATGCTTGTAAGGGAAGTTTCTCCTTTTTCTGCATTCATGGATGGGTTTTAAATATTTCCCTGGCCACTCAAGTTCATCAGCTTTAAGGCTAAACCATAGATGATAAAAGACATTTTTGTGTTTTAGATGAATTCCTGACTTGCAAAGCCTAACCCTGTTGTGTGTTTTGGTGCAAGGTGATGCAGTGGTGGCAGCAGCCTCTGTTTCTTCATCCCATTGGTGTATTTGTTTGTGTGTTTGAAACAGACCCCGTTCACCCTGACCTTGCGGCTGTGGGATATCTACATCCTGGAAGGGGAGCGGGTGCTGACGGCCATGGCTTACACCATCCTCAAACTGCACAAAAGTAAGGTCCCACCCGACTGTGTCCCCTATGGCTGTGGTGGCACCGTGCTGGGCCACCCTTGTGCTGCTGACCTGGAAAGCCTTGCTGGCCACTTAGAGCCTGCTTGGTGCCCTGCGCTGGCCGCAAAAGGCACAGTCCTGGGCAGGAAATGAGATGGCACAAGGGTTGACGTGCTGTGCTCAGCACACAGAAACCACACCTGAAATGCTCCCAACTGCCTCTTCCTGTATGTTGTGCCCTACAAGTTGCTCTTAGGGGCAATACAGACAGCAGCGCATCTGTCTGCAGAGCTTTATGTGGTGGTTCAACTGAAAAGTCTGTAGAGGGACAAGAAAACCCAGTAATACACTTCTAAAATGACCAAAACCCGATTTTCTTGCATAACATTAAGGCAGTGATGTTTCTACCTTAACATCTTTGTAACTTTGAACCTCTTCACTTCCATAAATTGATAGCCTTGCTCTGTCACTCTTTTGGCCTTCATCTGGGGCAGGAGTGCATGATGAGAACCTTTGGGCCAGCAGAATTCATGAGCTTGCATGTGTTGGCTTCTGCAAACAGCCACCCTGTTCTTCCTTCAGTTAAATGAAGAACAGGCTATCTAGAAATAAATTGTGAAGTATCCTATTTGTCTGCAAAGAGTGGGAAACAGGCAGATGTTTCAGTCTGGCTGTGAAATCTCTCCTCCCTAAGGAATGTGTAGTGCGGGTTGGCATGGCCCCCTACAACTCGTTCCTGCCTGTATCCTACCCCTGTCTGCAACCCTTGTAAGGGCTATCACCTCTTCCTCTTCCTGCATCCCTGCCTGCTGGCTGGTGCAGGTTGTCATCCCTGGCTGGTGGTGGCAGCTGCCGGGAATGGCTGTTCAGCCTGATGCTCAGGGCCTGTCTCATGGAGCTTTTCCTCCTCCTAGAGGCATTGGTGAGAACTTCCAGAAATGGCCCAAAACCTGCATCCTTGTCAGCACAGCTCCCAGCCCTGTCATTGTCCTGCCATTGCGGAGCTACTGCTCAAGTGGCATGGACATATACATGTATTGATGACCCTGAGCAATAGTGGGAAGGTGGGAGAGAGGCAAAAGTGTTCAGGGTGTCTCACTGTGGAGTGGGAACAGCAGCAGAATCCCAGGTAAAACCAAAGCATGCTGTAACTCACGCTTGTGCTACCCTGAAATTCGTCTGTGCCACTGCCATTGCTCCTTTCTCCCATCCCTCAGAGCGCTTGCTGAAGATGACACTGGAAGATTTACGTGAATTTCTGCAGGAGAAAATTGCTGCTTCCCTGCAGTATGAGGATGATGCTGTCATCGAGCAGCTGCAGGTGTCAATGACTGAACTGCGCAAGATGAAATTTGACCTGCCCCCACCAGGTGGGTAGAGGGGAAGGTGGGCAGCCCAGCAGGGACCAGAGCATCCTGTTGCTGTGGCTGGGAGCCAGGGCAGTCCAGAAGGGCTGGCACCTCTTGGGTGGAAGCATCTGTCTTTCTCACATTCAGGGCATGTAAAAACAAACTGATGCACAGTTTGGGTTTTATTTTGTTTTCTCTGCTTCCAATGCAGCAAAGCCTGAGGAGTTTCCAAGGAAACCCCTGGGGCTGGAGCTCTCCCTCAACCCAGTAGCCATAAAGGAAAACGCAGCAGCCAATGGCCAGAATGGCCAGGTGGGTGAGCACACCCCAGACAGGGAGCCCCACCTCCACAGAGTTCCTGGCGCACCAGCAGGAATGACGGTGGTGGAAGCGAGGATTCCCACCTTCCAGGGCAGTGAAGCAGCTGAAGCAACGAACATGCCTGTTTCAGGTGGGCAGCCACTGGATGAGGAGGGTCAGGTGGAGCCCATCGTGGACGGGCAGCCGTCATCTCTTCTGAAGGCAAGCAAGATGCAGGCCCAGCAACTGCTCCTGCCCACAGCCCTGCCTCCAGAGCAGCCTCCTCTTGCTCCTGGCTGTGCTATGGTGGACCATGGAGTCTCCCTCCATGCCCTGGCTGAGCACAGCTCCTTAGACTCCTCTCTCCAAAAAAGGCCGGCTCCTCCTGACTCCAGTACCGCTGAGCTTTCTGCTATGGACCATGCAGTGTGGCAGCCAAATCCCGCTGCCCTGCCGGTGGGAGAACAGGCATTTTCCCTGAGCAGAGACGCAGTGCTCGACGCATCCCCCAATCCTCTGCCAGCTGGCTGCCAGCAGCTCTCCTGCACATCACAGAGCGATGGCTCCCCCGAGAGCAAGCGCAGGGAGGAGGCAGTGGATGATAGGCACTGCAGGGCAGTGCTGCTGGACAAAACGGGCCTGAAGCGCTCAGCATCCAAAGCTGCATCCACAGGAGAGCTGCTCAGCCTGCAGCACAACGGGCCGGGCAGTGCCACCGGCTCTGCGCACTGGTCCGAGACTGCGGGCATGCTGCCTGCACACAGGCAGGCGGGGGGCAGTGTGCCCATCTTGTCCAGCAGAGAGCTGGAGGCAGCAGGGCTGGCTGAGGGCGGCCTCACCCAGCGGGCACCATCCCCTGTGGTGGAAGGGAACAGCCCCTATGTCATTATCAAAACCACCACTCCCCTCCACCTGGCCCATGCGACAGAGCAGGACTTCTCGAACAGAAAGCAAGTGGCATTGCCTTTGTCAGAGACTGGACATCCCCTGCCTGCCACCTCCATGCCACCACCTCTTACGCCAGACCCGGAGGAGGTAGAGGTCCAGAAGAGCCTCCAGAAACCATTAAATGCACTGAAAGCCCCACGACCCCCACTCAGCCCCAAACCAAAATTACTGCCGCAGGTTGCCAAATCCCACTCAGAGAACAGTTTCCTTTCAGGCTCTCCTTCCCTGGCAAAGCTGCCCAAATCGGTGACGTTCTAGTGGGGATGGGAAAGGTGAGGGAGAAGAAGCAGGTTCTGGAGAAGCACCCTTGCCCCATTTACAGGATCCCCTTCTGTCAGCAGGGCTGTCGGGGTGACAGCACAGCACCACTGCACATCAAGCTGTGCTTTGGTACGAGTGCCCAGCAAGGAGACGAAACGGTGGCCATCAGCTCTAGGAGACACCAGCAGATTGGATTTGCATGTTTCCTACAGACAACTTGGAAAATGCTTTCATTTCTCGTTCCTCAAAGTTCCCCAAGCCTCATTGCTTGGGGGAAGAGGCAGGGCTGGTGAGTGTGTTGCGTGTTTCCTCCTGCTCCTGCCTGCTGTGGGAACCCACAACCAAGGAAGCACGCACAAGGGGTCGGAGTCTGAAACGCTTTCTTTAAAATGCCCCATTGGCGCAGCCCACAGCATTGCTCTCAAAGGCCTTTGTAGCAATAGATCTTTATTTCATTTCCCAGACCAGCAGTTGTAGGCAGCAGGAGTTCCAGGCAGTGCCATGGCATCCTGGCAGGACACCGGCAGCCTGCTGGCCCCTCTATGCAATTCCACAAAGCAGTGTCCGGCTGTATCTGGCTCCTGCTGCCGTGGTGGATGGTGTCCAGGAGGACAGATTTAACAGCTGCTGAGTCCCTGGGACATCTCCTTGGTGTCACCCCAGTAGGGGACTGCCAGCAGAGTGGTTCTTTGCCAGGTTCTCAAGGTGGCAAGGACAGTGATGAATGTGGAGCCTGGTCTGTTGGGCTGAGTGCCCTTTCTGCTGGCGTTTCCCTCGCAGGGCCAGCGCGGCGAGCGGGCTCGCTGCCTTTCTGGTCCCCAAACAGGAAAAGGGGCTGCTGGCTCGGTAAACCTGCCTGCACTACCAAACTGCTGGAGGTGTGACAGCGTCTAATCACCGTGCCCCAGATAAGTCCACGTTTGCTTTGAGTAAGTTAAGTGTCAGGGTGGAAAGGGCATAGGAATTGGGGAAGGGGAAGCACATTGCCCAGAACCTGATCTTAGCTCTTCTAGTTGAGCCCACACAGAATTAATAACAGGAAGGAAATTTGGACATGATGGGTGCCCACATGCCCTTCATGCACCAAGTCCTAGAGGTCTGTCCATCTCCTCCCCATCCCAGGGTGCTGCTGCTGCATAACCCAAGCCATTGGCTGGAGGTGTGCAGGGATCTGGGGAGACACCCCATGGAAAGAGCTGGTCCAAAATCCTGGTTCCAGCATCTGCTTCATCCCTAGAGGTGAAGGGACTTCATCAGGAAGGCAGATCAATGAAAAAGCAGGAAGTAGTCCAGAGGTGGATTTGACTTCGCTGTCCAGAAGGGGTGGCTGCAAGTGCCACCGTAGGTGGGACTGCAAGTGGGATTCCCATCCCTTCAGTGGAGATCCTGGGCAAAAGCTCCTTAAAATTCTAAGGAGACTTTGAGAACTTACTTTTTTATCTCACAGGATGCTTCAATTGCATAACCTGATCTAAAGCCTACCTGAAAGCCCAGCAGAAAACTTCCACTAAATTACTTTGTGGGTTCCAGGAGCTGGACTTGATAATCTTGGTGGATCCCTTCCAGCTCAGCGAAATCTATGGTTCTATGATTTATCAGGGTTTATTTTGCCTTGTGTACGTGTGGTGGTTTATGTTTGCAGCAGGGAGTGTCAAAGGGAGCACCGGATCTTTGTTTGGATGTAGCCAGCCAGACCACAGCACCCTCAGCTCTGTCCCAGATCCCACCTTCCACTGAGCCTCCAACCTTGCCCATCCTCTCCCTCTGCAGAGCAGGGATAACCCTATTAGCTACCTCGCAGGGGTGTTGTGAGGAGTCAAGTGTTGCTGTTAGAGGAAAAGTGCTCTTTGAATGTTGAGTATTTGTGTTTTGAGACACCATAGGTCCTTTCTAGGACAATGGTGCTTGAATTGTTTTTAATTTAGAGTATGTTTTTCTGTAACTGTGCATAGTTAAATGTATTTGTGTTAAAATACCTGAGCAGTATTTCAGGACAGGTATCTATTGCCTTTTGCTAGCAGCCCAGTGGCCACTGGAGCTCGCTGGGATGCAAAAAGAAGCATCTGAGAGCTGTTGGTCACTTCTTGGCTGGGCTTCTCCAACTTGGGGCTCTGTCCTCTCCTTGAAGCCCACATAGGACTCCTTCTAATGCATCTGAGCATCACGCATGCAAGAGCTGAGACCTCTTTCCCCTTGTTTTGACCCACTTTCCCTCATTTCAGGCACACAGCCTTTGCACATCATGTTGCTTGTGCACCCAGACACCTCACCCAGTGTGTGTCTGGGATGTTTTGCAGTATTAACATTTAAAAAGGTGGTTTGCTCTAATTTTGGAGAGCTGTCAAATGCACAGTACTCACTGCATGGCATTTGGTGCATGATGTTCAACATGAATTTTGACGGGGCAAGGGGTGGGGGTTGTTCTTCCCTCCAAGCCCTAATGGGAATGAGCAGCAAGGTCCTCGGTCACCTTCAGGCGTGGGGGAAACCACCAGCTGGTTTCAGGAACTTTGGGACACAGGCTCCCCTTTACCACCAGTGTACTTCTTGCTGGGAAGGTCACCAAGCTCCTCACTCTGCCACCTAAGAAACTCTTCTCCAACCTGCAGGTCCTGGTAAGCTGGTAGGTTTGGGAAGAGGCCCTTTGCCCCAGCTGGCTGGGAACCAGCAAAGTGCATTGCTGTCCTTGGTGTGATGCTCTCACTTGAACACATCAATGCATGATCCCCATGGAGATGCCAGCTCCTGTCTCCTCCTCTGCCTCTTGCTGCAGACAAAGCTGTAGCCATGGTGGGTCTCTGGCAGCAAGGCCTGGCCCAGCCTCAGCTCTTTCATTGGGAATAGGAAGGGAAGGAGAAGGATGAGGGTGGCAGCTCAGGAGGACAAATTACCTGACCCAAGCCACTTGCAACCCTGCGCAGCCTCCTGCAAGTCTCAACCACTCTTACTGTGAGCAAACGTGGGAAAGCAGCTCCCCTTGTCCTTGCCCTCACAGCCCTCAGAGGACGCTGGCCTTGCTGCCTTCCATGTAGAGGTAAAGACCAGTGCTGTGGGTTTGGGTTATTTTAGGTTTGGTTTGTTTTTCTTTGTGTTGTTTGTTTGTGATAGAGCACTTTGAGTGGCTGCAGCACTGGCAGGCAGCAGGAGCCACGGGACCCAGCTCCAGCAGGGGCTGGAGGTTGAGGTCAGGGTTTCTCAGCCGTGCACTTTGAGAGCCTGGCTACCATCTGCTTTTCTTTTTATTTGCTATTCTTGTTTACAGCGTGGAACGCTTCTTCCATGACTCTTTCTAATGTATTATAATTATTACTTTTAAGAAAAAAACATTTTTATGTCTGCTTTTTGTTTGTTCAGTTTGGTTTTCTTAAAGGAAGGGTTTTATGGGAAAAAAAAGTCAATCATTACTTTTTACGCTGATCCAGACTGTCCAGAGTGTTTGATGCTGTGTTTTACATGGTTGTAATAATAATGGTTAAAGAAGTTTAGCATAAATTCAGACTCCACAAGGTTTCTTGCAGGACCAGAAGCTGCAGCAAGACGGGGTTGCCTTCTCATGATGACTTTTAGCTTGGTTCACTGGGTAAGCTTCAGTTGCAGCAGGTCCATCCTGCTCCATCTCTTCTTTCCTCCCTGATTTTCCACTGTAGTTAAATCCAGGCATCCCTAGCAGCAGTGGTAAGAAAAATGCTCCTTTCTACTTACCAGTGTCCTCTCCCAGCTAAGCAAAGGGCAGCATCCCTTCTGGCACATGGCTGCTGATCAGCAGCGCTGCTGAAACTTCTTTTTTGGCCAAGATTTTGTGTTTGGAGTTTGTTTTCCTGCCCGTAGGCAGTGTAGGGAGGGTCGGACAGGACAGGACGGGGAACGGATAGACACAGCTCCTTGCACAGCAGGTGGGTGGGTAGGTGGGTGCGACTCACACTCATGAGTCAGGGCTGAGTCACGTTTACAGCAGTCACTGGGAGCAAAAGGTGGTGCTGCTGACAGCTGAAGGTGCATTTTAAAAAGCTGCGAGTGAGCAGTACCTCTGACACACCCCAGACTTCATGGTCAGGGCTTCCTTGGGCCTAGATGACCATGGTGCTGTTGCCTTTGAGGTGTTAAATGTGAGCAGTGTTCTGGCTCTCCTGAGAGAAAGCTGCCACTTGGTGTTAAACAGCATGCTTATGGTAAACACAGGGCGTCTGACTGTGCCAGAGTGGTACAGAGGGCACAAGGACTGACAGCAAATGGAGGAGCCAGAATTAACTAAATGCCACCCTAGGATTTAAGAGCAGTGCCTGGAATTGGCATCCCCATGTGTCTGTTACCCGCTGAGTGCTGTAGGCTGGTTTTCCTGCTTCTAGCACTGCCCTGCCTCACCTAAAACAGGAACAAAAATTGCTCTCCAGTGCCCTTAAATTAGCTCATTTGTATTAACTGGTTAAAACCTGGTCTGCAACACTACAAAAAAAACCCAAAAAAACCTCCAGCACCACTAAACACCGCAGTGTTTATTGGTACAGGAGTGCCCTAAGGATGCAGCTCTTGGCACATCTGTGCCATTTCACACTGGATGCCAGCACAGGGATGCAGCACTGTGAGCAAGGGTGAGATCCCTATGCTGGAGTGAAGCAAACCTCATCCCTCCTGTGTTCCAGGTACTCACAAGCAGCCCCACTGCACAAGCTGCTTTGTGTCACCTCCTGGCCACCAGCTCTCATGACCCTGTTGGCTCTCAGGTACTGCCAGGTGGGACCAGGTTTAAACATCTGCCATGGTTACTTAACATGACAGGCAGTGCAGGGTTTAGACATGGCATTTATCCAACTGGTAAAACAGCATCCCTGCCAAGGAGAGAGCAGAAGTCTCCAGAAGGGCAGTTTCCCTAAGGGAAAGTGAGTTGTGCTAGGTTTGAGGGTTGTGTTCCTCCATTAAATAGCCTTGGTTCACTTGGTGGTTGGGGGTGGGGGGGGAACGGGGTGGGGAAGATCCTGCTTATTGGTATCCCTGATTCCCAGACTCCCTGCATGTGCCCAGTTGTGGCTGTGGTACTCTTCACCCTGTCCCTGCAGGGACCAGGGACAGGCACAGCTCCACCACCTCCTGACAGCATCCCTCCAGCTAATGCAGGAGCCACAGAGGTACCCAGCCTTGAACTGGTGCTTGATGGGGCTCCCAAGTATGGTTTTGGGGTGCCAAGCACCCACTGCAGAGAGTCCTTCCCAGGGGGAGACCACCCCTGGGAGTTGCCCACAGGTAAGCCTAAGCCCTTCCCTCTCTTAGCAGAGCAGTGTAAGACCTCGGGGCAAACATAAGCCATGCCTGGTGTCCAGCATGGACTGAATGCCTGGCCTCCAGCTGCTGCCAGGAGCACCAGGTCACAGCATGCTCCCTGCAGCAGGGACATGCTCGTGTCCCTGAGGGGATGGGAGGGTAGACAGCCCCTGTGTCATTCCAGCATAGCCCTTGCCCCCTCCTGCACCCCCAGGGCCTGAGTGCTGCTTGCAGGGGACAAAGAGCAGGACAGTCCCAAAGCCCAAGATTAGAGATACCCACTTGCTGGACAGCACTGGGACCCGTGACAGATGGATGCTGTAGATGGTGTTGAGGCTGCTGCTTATATTCTAGTGGTCATAGCAGCCAGGGCCGGGTTCTCTTCCTCTGCACTTGGTATTTACCAGTATTCTCTATCCCCCTTTTCCTGGTGGAGCCACTGCTGTCGCCACACCAGCTCTCCGGCTCCCAGGGCTGCTCCCCAAGGCAGAACTGCAAACTCTCCAGGCTGTGCTCAGCTCTGGTGCCCTGGCAGCCCCCTGTGGCTCCTGTCTTTCCTGGCTCAGGAACAGCCAAACCAGCAGCACTAGGAGCTGGGATAGGCAGGTGACCATGTCTGTCCTCGGTGCTCACTGACTCTCTGCCAAGCGACTCTGCCAAGCCCAGGCTCTGCTCCTCACCATCCCTGCCCACCTCCCACGACATAGAAAGCTCATCCATCAACCCCTGCATGCCTCCACAAGGCTTCAGCCAGTCAGCACTGAATAATTGATTCTAAGTGGAGCCTGGAGCAAAGCCAAGCTGAGGGAGTAATGCTTTGTGCTGGTTTAGGCTCTGCTCCCAGGATGTAGCAGGGGGAGAGAGATGGGTGTGCTGTCTGGCAGCTTTGTGCCCCAGCCAGTTTGGCAGAGGCAGTCAGAGGCTGGCTGGGCCTGGGAGTGTTCCTCCTCTTGGGCTTGCTGTGCTGCGCACCTGCTCCTCACGTGCTGCTGTGTCCTGCTGCCATGGCACTGCTGCTGTGCTGTTGTCACCTGCTTCTGTGGCACCTGTGGGAGCTGTGTGCTGCTGTTGTGCTCCTTGTGTGCTGCAGAGGGGCCATGGCAGCAGTGGCTGGGACTTGGGGAGCAGAGCAAGGGCACCCCCAGGCCCAGCAGCCCTGGCTGGGGCTGCTACCTTGGCTCTCCTAAGCTACAAATCCTGCATACAACCCACAGCAAGAGCAAAGGAGTTGCACATGGGGCCAGGCCCACCTTCCTGTTCCCATTCCCACCAGGTGCTGGTGGTCAGGATCGTGGCTGTTACACCATCCTCTGAGCAATGTCACCCCCTTCTACAGCGTTTCCCCAAGTATAAAGCAGCGTATGGAGAAAAGAATAGCCCAGCAGTTGAAAGAGGCAGGTCTGACCGCTTCCAAAACCATCTCCCAGATCCTACAGTCTCAGTGGCTGAGGAGGCCCACAGGGCATACACCAGCATCCTCTTCACAGATGGAAATGGGCACAAGGACAGTGCAGAACACAACCAAAACAGAGCTGAAATGTCTCACCAGGAGATGCAGCAGGTGGACCCATCCCACAAGCATCCTTATTCACTGGCACCATTTACAAAAGAGCCCAGGATGGGGATAGAGAAGGCTTTGAAGGCACACACAAAGACATGAGTCCAAGGGACTGGAGTCCCTAAAACCTGGCTTACGTAGTCCTGTTCTTCCAACAAGCTCCTCCCAAGACACAGAGAAAGGTAAACTAAGAAACTTCTATTTTTGTCCAAAACTGGTATGAGCTCCCTTATAGGTACCTGTGGCTACATGGGATGCAATACCACAAGCCCCTCTTGCACCCATCCCATTAAGAGCCTGGGCCACTCTGGTGCCCCAGAGGCCACTCAGCCTGGCCTCACATCAGAGCCCTGCTCCTGGAAGATCTAAACCTACAGACCTAGATAACCTCAGGCCTGGGGAAGCTGGTTCTTGGGTGGCTTTGCGTACCTTTATGGTGAAGGCAAGAAGTGATGCAGAAGTACTGCTTAGGCTGGAAAGGTCTGCAGCAGTGTCTGTAGTCCAGAAGGGAAACGTGGTCTGCTCTACCCAACCACACTGCAGGTGAGGAGGATGAGGCCGGCATTTAGCCAAGGCTGCTCTGTAAAACTCAGCCTTTCATTCAGCTGTCCCCACCACCACCCTCACATCTCAGGTCTCACTGCAGCACAGTCATTGCTGCCAGCTCCTGCACAACCCAGGTCCTTGCCAAAGCCCTCAGCAAGCACCATGTGCTCACCTGCTTTGGAGTCACCCTTCTGCTGGCTTAGGAGAACGCTCCTGTGGAAGCCCTCACAGACCAAAAGGCATGAGATCTGTTCCAGCACTTCATCAGCATCTTTAAGGACTTGTAAGCAATTCTGTCAGTTGACTCAGCTGTGATGTCTCTGGAGCCCCAACCCCTCTATAACAGGGTGTGGGGCACTTGAATAATGTGAGAGAAGAACATGTATTAGACATCTGTCCTGAGACATCTGGACCTGACCAGACAAGACCAGACCTCATCAGCTATTCTGTCATTTAAGTACAGGTTCAAAGGTGGCACTCCTCCATCATGGGATATGCAGTCTCAACAGGATCAGTAGGATGCTGACTGAACCCTTCTCAGAGGTGGTTTTCACACTGGCTGGAGATCCACAGCACAGCGCCAAGTTTAGTTCAGCTTTGCCATGACCAGCTGAAGAGATCCCAACAGTCAGAGATGAGCTGATGTACCCAAGTATAGCAAAAAGCTCACCTCTCTGAACTCTTCCAGCTTCAGCTATGCAACACGAATAATCAAAATAATTGTACATTCTGCTCACCTGAGCTCGTGCCACAGAAGCAGAACTGAGATACAAAACAAACTCCTTGTCATAAGGGAAACAACTGCAGTGTCTGAAAACTCCATCTTCCAGTCCAGGTACTTCTAGAACAAATGTGCCTTGAATGCTCCTCACCAAACTCTTGTTAAGTAGTTTGTATTCTGGCCAGTGCTTTTCTAGCACACCCTCACCAAGATGTGCCAGTTTCCTTTAACTGCTGCTATTGCCTGCCCTGTGAAGACACCTCAGCCTTGGTGCTCCCTGGAGCTCCTCAGCTTCCTTGACCGCAGCTCCCAGTCCTTGACTGTAGCATTTGGCTCCCAGCCAGAAATGAGAGGAGACTCTCGGTGGTTAGAGCCATCCAGTCCTTGAGAGAACCCCAGAGTGTTACTTCTCCTCTGAAGGTCTCCAGATAGATCTGTCCCATCCTTCACCAAGAGCCTGGGGAAGGATAGGATAAGTTCTACTGCAGAGGAAGAGCACCAGGTTCCTAGTGCAGTAACATTACCAAGAAAGGGCCCCCATGTCATTTCTAGAAGGACAAAGTACCCCTGCCCTCTGTCCCGTGGCCAGCTGTGCACAAGCTGCCAACTTTAGGAACAAACCCCATAATTCCAGGCTTCACACTTGAAACACCTCAGAGTGGGAGGTTTTCTAGGAGTCTCTGGTCCAGTCCCACCATGTAACACCAGGCTCAGCATCTTCAGCAATCCTCCAGCACAGGGACAGGTGCTGCTGCAAACAGCACACCCAGCTAAAGGCAGGGCACTGTCCCCCTTGGGCACCTTCTCCCACTCCAGCTGGTATCAGTCCTTCTGTGGGAACAGGGTGCCAAGCAGCTGCAGCCAGGGTGGGGGCTGTGCCCCACAGCAGTTCAGAGCGGGCATTTACAGAAAGCAAGCCATTAGTACAAGTCCTCTCTTGCCCAGGCCAAAAGCAAAGGCAGCACCCCCAAGGAGCCTGGGAGTTGAATTCTGCTGCTTTAATTCTGCTGCTGCCTGGCACAATGGAGGATGGGGAGTGGGATGGGAGGCTGCTCGCATGGACACTGGGAAGCCCTGGGTGGGCTGTGGCTTTGTGCTGGGGGTGACCAGGGTTTCTGGTTTTGCCCCATGTGAGGCATGTGACTCACACAGCCCTCATTGCTCCCAGCCCAGACCAGCCTTGGCTGCCAAACCCAGCACCTCTTCAGGCCTGGGCTAGCCCATGCAGAACAGCTCCCTGCCACACTCAGCTGGATCACCTTCCCCCTTTGATGCTCCTAATTCTGGATGCCAGCTAAATTAGCCTGTGCAATAGCTAGGAAGAGGGAAAGACAGCAAATACCAAGCCACTTGCTGCACTGAGTGCAATGCCTTGTCTCGTGGCAAGTGAAAGGCATGTGGGACAGACTTCAGCCAAAAACCCCAAAGGAGAAGAGCTGAGCAGAGATGGGATTCCCAACAGAGTAGTCCTTATCTAAAACATTCTAACCCACTCTAAACCCAAGGACTGGAAGCCTGAATCCTTTAGTCTTAGTTGCTGAGCAGACAGACAGCTTCTGTAGTGCAAGAGAGCCCTTCTCAACGTGCTCACCAGTAATGAAGTCATGCACAGGGGAGACAAGGATTTGCTTACCTGTACATACTGGAGCAGCCCAAGGTGTATGCACTATACAGGTGTTAGCATAGCTAGTGCTGAAGGGGACCAAAAAGTCCTAATTCTGCCTCTAGAGCACAACACATGATGGAGGTCTTGTCCCAGAAAGAGCTGACAGGAAAGGAATCAGGGAAGCAACAAACTGATACCAGCTGAGGTGAACCCAGCTCTCGAATCTCCTCCCCGATGCTTCTTCCCTTCTGGGCATTGCATCTGAGGCCATAAATCCCACAAGGACTAGGCTGAAAGCAAAGCATTCAAGGGGTGCCAAGGATGGGCTTGGACTGGTTGCATTCTTCCCCCCTCCCAAAACTTGGGGCCAGCAGAGTTTCAGGTGGGCTGGGGTGAACATGACAAAGACTTGCTGGAGACAGACAAGCTGTCTTGCCCTGAGAGCTTGTCTCTCCCACCCCAGTCACATCCATGATCTACAGCATGACCTTGGTCTGTAGAGAGCAAATCTCAGCACCATTTCCTCCCCACCATCCCACCAGTGATCCTTCTGGGGCAGCAGCCTCCGGAAGGAGGACACAGCCATCAAGGTGATTTGTTGAGACGATCAAATAATAATTTACTGTGATTCAATCTGTGGCTTTGTACAGTTGCCGGGGTGGGAGAAGGCCAAAGGAGGAGGGGATAGGGATAAAAAAAAAAAAAANGCCACAGGCTTGGGTGAAGTGCGAGATAGTCCTTGGAGGGGCTCATGCTCCCCCTGTCTTCTTCCTCCTCCTCCTCCTCTCCCCCACCATACTCCTCTGAATCCGTTTGCTTCTTCCTTCGCTTCACCTCTTTCCTTGCGCACTGCACAGTGGGAACCTCGCCAAGACACGGTCCAGTCAGCTGAAACAGAGGAGGACACTCATGAGCACCCATTCCCCCTCAGAGCCAGCAAGGCTGTTCCCAGTACTCACCCCTCACGTTTTGGGATGACCCTGTTAGTGCCCACGGAGCAAAAGCAAAAAGCTACACAGGTCTTAGAGGTGTGGGCCTGGCTCAGCAAAGCATCTGCACATTTGCTGAAGGGAACAGGCCTTGGAATCGGTGAAGTGATGGGTGAGCCTTGGGCACCTCACCAGACCTTCTACCTCTTTCTGAACCTCCTTGTGGGAAGGGGCACTGTTTGGCAAGATCTTTCCACCAGGGACAATGGGAACCACAAAATGAGTCCAAGGCAAATGCAGCCAAATTTTGTTGGCCATATACCTGCCCTTCTCCTCCCCAAATCCCAGCATGCCTTTGCCTCACTTCTCCTTTAGTGCCTTGATGTTCCTCCCTCTCTGCTCTTGGTCACTGCAGCTAGATTAAGCTGGGATGTCTGGCTTCCAATTTCTGCCTGACCAGAAAAAGACATAGGCAACTCACAGGGCATGTTCTCTTAACAGAGAGGAGTGTTTCCAAGTTACCCTCTCCCAGCCCTTCTTGCCCAAGCTGGTGCTGTCACTGGGCTGTGACAGGGGTTGGGCTCCTGGCAGTCGGTGTAAAGGAGCAGCAGTGCCTGCCAAGCCCATGCCGTCAGCTGTGAGCCAGAGCAGGAAACAAGCCTTGAGCTCATATCCCCATCCGGAGGAAATGCTCCTGAACATCTGGAGGACACAAACATCTGGAAAATGTCCCTTAGCAGTGATAAGTGTGCTGGGCACAGCATTCAGCTCGGCCCCCAGCTGACCTCACGCGCCTCAGCTGGGAGTGGAGGGGTGGGGTTCTGGGGTGGGTTTATGCTCATAGGAAGCACATGTTGCCAGCACTGTTAGTTGCTTTTTTTTCTCCTTGGGACTGGGGGGCAGGAGGAAGAGCTCTGCTGTACTCACAGCCTCTAGCTCAAAAAGTGACAGAGGAAACCTGCTGCCCATGTCCACCTTCATGAAACCCTCTTAACACCAACTCTGGATACACTGCACTTCTCTTTAGCAGTTGTTTAAAGGAGTGAAAGGCCAGTCCAGGTGCTTGGAAGACTCCCCAAAAGACATTAAGGGCAATGTTCATGCACGCTTTTGTCCCATATCCCAATCCCAGATGTCCATAGATACAGATCTCCCTGGTGCACGCATCCCCAGTTACCCCTCTCTAAATTTCTGCCATGGAAGGAGGTGGTTACACAGACAGATATTCCCAGGCCTTTCACTTAAGGCCAGCCAGCACATGCAGGGACAACAATAGGAACTCTCCCTGACTGCTATCCAGCAGTGTTTTAAATAAACTCATAATTAAAAAAAAAAAAAATCGAGGCAAGAAAAGGAAGAAAAACAGGCAAGTGAACATAAACAATCTGAAAAACACTGCTTCTGGCTCCAGCACACACAATTTATAAAAGCAAACAGCCCCCTTATGGCTAATTCTCAACATTGCATCAGTTCCAAATATCCCCGGGGATATATCTAATGGGAAAAACTCTTCTGAGGAACACAGGACTTTCACAGCGAGACAGGTCTGCTCTAAAGCTTTAGGATGAGGCAATTTATGTGAGTGCATTAGGAGGCAATGCACCCAGCCAGTTCTTCATCTTGAACCCTTCTAGAGCCAGTGTGGTGAGCATGCAGTGAGTGATCTGCACACCTTCAACACCAGCTTAACTCCTCTTTTAGAGCAGCAGCATGGGAAGAAGCTTCTCTGGGGAAAGCACAACAAAACATGCTTTTAAAAAAATTCAGTTGTGTACAATTCTGTTGCACAAAATGAGAGGGAAAACCAAACAACCCTTTCCTGCCATGCACCTCCCCAGGAAAGTGGGAATTTTGACTTGCCTATGTTTTGTCAGAAAAATGCTATTTCAATCCAAAAGGTGTTTCATTAAAAAAATAGCTGCCGCTGAAATTGATCCTGCTGCATTTGTTTGCAGGCAGTGCATCTGCAGTCCCCTCCTGCCCTGCTTCCAACGTTCCCCCACTGCACACCATGTCCTGCTTCCACCACTTACCACAGTCACGATACCACACATTTACAGTTCATGCAGCCGGGGCCGCTCTCATCCGGGGGATTCAGCTTGCGCAGCTTATGCTGCCGGATCTCCCGCACCAAGGTGTAGAAGGCATCCTCAACGCCCTGGGGAAAAAGCACAGCTTGAAGCAGCTGCCCACTCTGAGGAGGGGCAGTGGAGAGAGGACAGGGCTCTGCTCCCCAGCAAGGTGTCCCTAGCACTGTCCAGCAGTGCAGATTGCAGAGTTAAAGATATGGAACCAAGCTGGGAAGACTAACAAGGACTTGAGCATGGCCCTCAAACAGAGAGCAAGATTGAATGAGCAACCACGAGGACAAGGAGCTCTGAAGTCCCTGATTCATCAGCTCTCAGCAGTCTGAATGAGGTCTACCACCCAAAAGAAAAGCCACCACTAGACCACTGAAGGTGTCAGTTGTTCCATTTCCACCTCTGTGCTCTGGGAGCCCCACACGGTCCTTCCAGCACTGGTATATTCTGCCTGTAGGTCTGCCAAAATAGACCATGGATGAGGTTAGCCAAGTGACCTGAGCTTAGCTGACCTGCAGTGACTATGGAGGTTATTCCAGAGCCTTGGAGAATGCCCTGAGAAGGCATCTTCTCTTCACTGCTGCCACAGCATGATGATGGCTCTTCTTGTGATGGGAGGGTCAAGCCTGGACTGGGGAGGGAACAACCTGAGGGAGCATTTAGCCTTGAGGAAGCAACTAAGCCGACCCCTAACACCCAGTCTGCAAGGTGGTGCCTGCCCGTTCTTGCCCCTCCAGGGCAGCAGTGGAGGAAAGAAAAGAAAAAAGAGTGTTTTGTTTAAAAGTCTCCTCCTACCTGTCTGGTTTTGGCAGACGTTTCTATGTAGGGGATCCCGTAGCTCCGGGCCAGGTCCTGCGCTTGCCGGGTCTCCACTGTCCGGGCAGGGAGGTCACATTTATTCCCTACCAGCACCATGGGAACATCATCTGAGTCTTTCACCCTCTTGATCTGCTCCCTGCAAGAGGAGGAGGTGTGAAAAAGTGAAGGGACAGCTCCAGAACAATCCCCACCAGTTTCGACAGCTACCCGTCGCTCCTGTTGAGTGCCTTGAGTTGAGCATCCAGGATAATGGAAATGACTACAGCACACAAGTGAGTAAATGGCAAAACAGGGCACTTCTGGTGTTTAGCAGAACTGTTTAGCAGAACTAAACATACTTCTGCTCTTTAAATGCAGCTATTTACAAAACAACTTGAATTATGACAATCTATATTAAGACATGAGTTTAAGATATTTTAAGTTAAATAAAAATGAATTCTCAAGCAGTTAGCAGTGCTATTTCCAACATTTTAGATCAAGTAATCCCCCCCAAATGGAGAGAAAAAAAATAGAAATTCACCTGCAACCAGAATTTGCTGAGCTGATAAAGCAGCTTTTGGCAGCTGTAACCTTTTCTGCAGATGCACAGGCAGTATTTGCTCCCTTCCAGTTTAGTTCAGGTCACCCAAAGTTGAGAAACCAACTGGGAACTAAAAAAGCTGTAATGCTCACTTCTTCATTCCAACATTGGATCTAAAACTAGGTGGGCGAGGATGAGATCTACCATTTCTAAAAATCTTGAAGGCCATTATGACCACAAACAATCCATTCAATTCCCTTCTGATAGATAATAACTTCCTTTGCTTAATAAATCATTTAGCTTCAGATGCAAAACAGCTTTTTTTTTCTGCTCATGGATCCAGAACATTTAACATGGTTTTAATTTAACTAATAAAAGATTTAAAATACCAATTTCTACATTTTAATTGACTGCAAATCTCCATCCAAAGGCAGCTGGACATGTATCACACACAAAAGAATCAATCATCTTTTTCTAATGTAGTAGAACATAGAAATGAAGTCTGACTATATGCATGATATGCCATAAAGCCATTTAAATGTTCTGTGTAACATCCTGATCAGCAAATGCAAGTATTAAATTTAGGGCACAGGCTACACTTAGCTGAAAAGAGATACCTCCAAATGGTTACTAACCAGGGAGAGCCAGCATTTCTCTGGGGAATATTCTTTTAAAAGTGCAAACACAAAGAGCACAGGCTAAAGGAGATGAAAGCCAGTGATTTACATCACGATCATGATGGCTTGAAACTGAGCCATCCTGCGAGCAGTTCACAGGCACCAGCCCCAGCACAAGGATGAATGCTGCTCAATCCCTCAGGTGCTTTAGGAAAATCCCATCCTTTGTCCTTTGGTTCAGCTAAAAGAAGCCAAATTAGTGCACCTGTGCAGCTCTTACACTGAAGAGCCCTTTGGATGAGACTGAAACATCTCAGCAGCTCCGAGCAGCACCTCTTGACTATGGAGCAAGGAAAGGGATGTGCCTGTCCTCAGAGCAACAGGATTACTGGGACCCTGGCTTATGATGAGGGACTGGGATACACAGTCCCTTGTGGGCAGTGGACAGAGCAGGGACAGGCAGAGCCATCTCCTGCATCCTCTTCCAAGTGCCTCCCATCACAGCCAAGCCTCAGAAAAAGGCACAAGCGGAGCAATCCCTCCCTAAGATAACATTGAGGTAAACAGGGAAGATTCCTGCTGTGTTTGTATCATCTCCTTGACTCTCCCGCTCTGCAGGGGTGATGTCAACGGAGAGGAGAAATGGGATGGGTGCTGGGACGCGGTCCCTGCTTAGTCACCACTTCCCCATACATGATCTTGGGCAAATCACCTCGCTGGAGCCCTGATTGCCCTTCTGCTCCATCTTGGTTCTGGTTGAAACCAAGCTCCAGTGGGGCAGGACTGTCTCTCCCCACATGTGTGCAGCTGGCAGACCACAGCCTGGTCGTGACAGTGGACAGCAGGGCAAGCAGCTCTCCCTGTCCTTCCCAGCCTCCTCTCCCAGCTCTGGGGGCAGCAGAAGTCGCTGAGATCGATTGCGCTAACAAAGCAATTCCACTAATTAGGGAGGGAAGGGAGGGGGTCATACAGGATCAGCTCTCTCTTTAGTCACCATAAACACTTAAACATTACATTACCGGGTCCCCAAAGGCCACAAGCAATCCCTTCGGAAGGGTTTTATTGGAGTCACTGACATTAGCCGTCTGCTCTGTCTCTTCCCTGGGGAATGGCCACTTGAGCTAATTGTCTTTGCTGGCAGTCTGTGCTTTCACCATGGGGCCTGATCTAAAAGGGTGGACAGAAGAGTGCAGCAGCAAGGCCTCCCCTTTGCACAGGGCAAGAGGGAAAGGGCCCTTCCTAGGATACTGACCTGTACTGGTGAATATCTTCAAAGGACTTGGTGTTGTTGATGGCGAAGACACACAGGAATCCTTCCCCCGTTCTCATGTACTGGTCTCTCATGGCACTGTACTCCTCCTGCCCTGCAGTGTCCAAGATGTCTAACAAACAGGTCTCTCCATCGATTACTACTTGCTTTCTGTAGGAATCCTGCAGGCCAGGAGAGGGAAAGGAAGGAGGATGTGTTAAGGGAGGGCTTGGATCTGGCTAAACAAAGGGATGCAGTGAGTGCATCCCTGGGAAGATGCCAGGTCATGCTCTGCCTGTGTTCAGCTTCCATTAAAGAGACAACTCAATCTGTTTCAAAAATGGGAGGGAAAGGAAAAATAATAAAAAAAAACAAAGGAAAAAGAGAGCAGCTAGGCAGGTTTCTCCTTGTCTGTCAGAACCACAGAGAAGACAGTTCCTGGCTTGCTCTCCCCATTCCCAGCCCTGCCTCTGGCAGACCAGGTGCAGCTTCATCTCTACCACACTGTGTAGCCCTTAACAACTATTTCCATTGTTTAGTCTCAGCTCTAATTCCTTCTGCTGGAAGAGGAAAGACACTCAGGAAAGGAGCTCTGGCCAGCCAGGGCTTCCAGTCACTATCTATGATCTGCAGGGCTGGAAGATGTTTAAGATAACCTGGAAATCCAGTGCCTCCAATTCATCTCAAATCAGGCACCAGAGGCAATACTGCCACCAGTAAGGTTTCAAACTGGGTTTGATGGTAAGCCTCTTCTTTAAACATGAGAAAAAAAAAGAAAAATCACACTGTGAACAGGGTGTTTCCCACAACCAGTCTGTGCCCAGAGGGCTCCAGGAGGTAAGAACTATCCAGGGGGGTCCTTTGAAGCTGGGAGTTTTCCCTGCAGCAAAGGCAATCACAACTTATCACAGATGTGAGAAGGTCTGGAAATCACCCAGAGCATCCCTGAAAAGGTTTCATTTTCATGGGAGACTCCTCAAAGCACTGCTCCTCCCCACTATGTTTCTCCCTGTGCTCAGTCTCATCATCAGGGATGCTGTGCGACAGCCCCTGCATGGAGGACATCCCTTATCCCTCTCCAACAGCCATCCCCCTGTGGATAGTGCAGCATCCTCAACTCTCAGCAAGAGAAGGAAGCCAAAATGAAAGGTATGAAAAAGGTACAAGTCAGCAGTACAACCACACAGTGCTTTGCAGCCACTCGGAGAGGCTACAGCTGCAGTTTAAAATTAATTCAAATGTCGGCTGCTCTTCCAACGACCACAACAATGTTATCAGATGAGCTTTGCAGGTCTGCAGACAAACAGCCGACACAGCAAAGGTCACCAGCAGGACCAGCAGCAGCACAGAAAGGGAATGGGGCCAACACAGCCTCTATCCTTTGGTTCATTATAACAACATCATTTGCTGGGGCTAATTAAAGTCTTTCCTCACCTTGCAGAGAGAGCTGTGAAATCAGAGATCTGCTCTGCCATGACCTTCTCAGCTATGCCTTCCCAAAAAGTGGACTGCTGACCCATCAAGAACAAGCATGGAGTGAAAGCCTGGCTTCCAGCCAACTGCTCTAAGGCAACTGGCAGGCTGCCCTGCAGGAATGTGCTCCCATTTCTAATCAATAATGTATCTGGAGCCTCCTTCGTGCAAGGGGACCTGAGTGCCTCCTCTGCCCCAACAAAGCATCCTCCCACCTCTGCACCTTGGCTTGGGACAGAGGACCAGCCTCTTGGCACACATGTTTACAGTTAATTGCTAATTCCCCAGTTCCAGGAGGTCTCACCAGCATCCACTGTGCTGGAGAAGAGATCGCACACCTCAGCTCAGATCATCAACATGCTGCCCATAAGGCCAGCCAGCTGGCCTACAAGGCAGAGACATAAAACGATCTTGCAGAGGATGCTTTGCAAAGGAAGGGGACAAGCTCTCCCCATCAATGCTTTGTGTACAGCTTCATCCGACCTCTCCCTCCCCAGGAAGCTCAGGATGGCAGCTCAGCTGTCTCTGCCACACTACCAGGTGACAGGGCTGCCACTGCAGGGCTAGCTGCCACCAGCCCACACCAGCACCCTGCAGCCTCAGTGCTCCTCTGCAGCCCCCAGGTCCCACCCTATGTTCGGCAGAGAGGAAGGCAGCCAGACCCAGCTGTGAAGTGCCAGGCAGCAGAAACAACATCTGTTTGAGGTTCAGGCTCAAGATCCCAGGCAGATGCTGGGAACATCCCAGCTGTGCTGGAGGACCAGGCCAAGAGGCCCATTTGCTAAACACTACAGTCAGGATATGACCAGAGGTTTGGGAAGCCCATTACTAGCTAGCTGCTAAGAGCTGGAAGATGAACCGAAGAATTTCTCAACACAGTGAAACTTTATTCCATCCCTGCTTACTCACCATGGGACAATGCCAGTGGCATACATTTCCGTGCTGCCTTGGTCCTCCTGTTCCCAAAACAGAGGTCCTAAAGCTCATTGGCAGCCCAAGAGCTGGCCTGTCAGAGTGTGCTGTAGTGGGGTGGACAGCGTTGAGTTACACAGCCAAACATTTGCACTGGTAAATCAGGAGGGCAGAAGGGGAGCAGACACCCAGTCAGGGTTTCTGCCCCAGACAGAGGACAAACCTCCACCCCTCCTGCTGTGGGGAGCATCTTCTCAGTGCACCAATCAGTGCATCTTCACCAGTGCACCCCCCTTAAGCAGGGTGCCTGTGCTCAATCCATGTGGGTGACAGGCAATGCCTTTGCTCCATGCACATACCCTCTTTTCCCCCACTTTTATCCTGCTCGTTTCAGCATTGCTGTGCTGCTTGTTAGCTGAACAGTCATAGTCAGCTCCTGGGCATGATCCAAAGCAGCTTAGTCACAGGAAGGTTTGTTGGTCACATTTGGATGGCTGGCAGGTAGCTCTCTGTGTCTTAAATCCCCATAAAATGAAGCATAATTAAAAGGAATCACCCTGAAATGAATCAGTAGTTGGCCAGGGAAGCAGGGTACAACCAAGGGAGCTGCAAGGGCATCAGGGCTGGTGGGACCTGCAGGTGGAAAAGTACCAGGGGTGAGAGGGCTGAAGAGCAGCTTGTGGCAGCTTTTGGAAGAGGAGATGAACAGAATGGGGCTGGCATGAACAGTGGAGTACAGAGCAGGCGTCTCCCAGGACACTGAAGAAGTGGGTAGGGTGAGGAGGGTGTGCGGGAAAATGCCATGCAAGGTTTACATTCCCTGCTGCCTGTTTACATGGAGAAAATTCCCTGCAGGGTACATACAGGGAGCAGGCAGCTGGAGACAAAAACCACAGGATGCCAAAACCCAACACATCACTGGGTGAGAGTTGCCTCTGCTCACCTAAGGTCCAAGAGAGGATGCATCCATGCAGATGTCTCCCCAGGGAGGTTACTCTCCATGAGCAGCTCTTTTGCCAAGAACAACATGGAACATGTTTCTGAGAAAAAGTATACAATGCTACTGGGGACAGCCACATGAGGGGAGGGGAGCTGGGGAAGAAGGCAACTGCATCCATAAGCAAGGAGACTCAGGATCCCTAAATTAAATTCCAGTGTCTGCCATGGACCTTCTAGGTGACCTTGGCCAAATGACATAATAACATGTGCTTTTTAAGTGCTTTCTCTCTTTCCAGTCTGTAGGATTGTAAGACTATTTCTGCCTTTCTACCAAGCCTTGTCTTGCTTGTTTATGTAAGTTGTAAGCTCTTTAGGGTGGGGACTACACATACAACACCTACCAGAATAGATTTCTCATCCCAGCTGGGGCCTTTAGCCATTATGATAATAATAACTGCAGCAACCGCAGCTGCATTTATATGCATCTGGTAGAGAATCCTGTAGGACTGCAGACAGGGAGGTTATTGTCCAAGAGGCATGACAGAGCTGCAATTTGCCTTCCCAGGATGGACTTTACACCTTGTGCACAGCAGTGGCTGCTGCCCACATCTCGCCCAACAAAGGTGTAAGTCATGCAGAGGCTTATTAGCACATCACTAACTACAATGAAAGCAGACAGAGAATGGAATATGGTTTTGAAAAATTAAAGGAAATATTAATAGCACAATGGATACTGAAGACTGGATCCCCCTCTGCCCCCATAAAGCCTGTGAGGGTCATAGGGTCCCTGTCTGCTTCTTCAGGCAGGGTGCTGAGCTAGACAGATCAGTGCTGCCATCCACATCAACTGAGAGACACACATCACCCTTTAACTCCTTGTGAAGAAGCAGAGGCAGCACTCTGGGAGCCACAACAGTTCAGCTGCTCAGCACGTCTTCCTCAAACTGTAAGACATACATAATACAACCAAGCTCTGATAAAAACCATTTCATCAGAAAAGCTCAAAACATCCTGCAGAAAAAGTCAATACATTTACTCTGATTTCATCAGAGAAATGGAAGCACAGGCACAAAATGGCTCTTCAATTCTAAACCTTTAATCCCTCCCTATGATGTCACCTCATCAGAAAGGAGGACTTTTGTGATGCCTCTCAGCCCCTGCCCAGCTCTGCCTGTCTCTGCTGCCTCCCATGACATCTCTCTTCATCAGACACCACTGTCCTTCTGCAGAAGATGTAAGTCGGTCACCGCGACCTCTGAACACACACACAGTGACTCAGAATAGCTCTGCAAAGCAGAGGAACATCCCTGCTCAAGTTCAGACTTGAGACCAAACTGAGCATGCTCTGGGTTGGAGACAAGATGGAGAAAAGCAAGAGGAAAACATGCAGACAGACAGACCCCATGCCCAGAGCCACTTACCTCTATAGTGGGGTCATACTCATCAACAAAATGGTTCTGAATGAGCTGTATCGTCAAAGCACTCTTCCCTACGCCACCTGCTCCCACCACCACCAGCTTGTATTCGGTCATCTTCCAGCTGACCCCAGCTCAGGACTTCCAGGAGCACCACCACCTGCAAGGACAAACGGTCACTATGCTAAGAGAGGTTACTTTAAAATGGGCAAAATAATCCATCAAACGGAATACAAAAACTCTGTTTCTCCTATGGTCTGTTGCAATCCTTCAGTCTGACCGTCTGGATGCAAACTTCACAGATTCCTTGAGCAAACTTCAAGAGGTAGGAGAGCATTACTGATGAGAAAACAGAGGTATAAGATGTGTACATCAACCCCTAAAGTAACCAGTTTAAGAGGTCTGGTTTTGCAGAAGTGCTCAGCATTGTCCCCTGTTTACCTTATCTCAAGCTGTCGATCCAAAATCTTTAGATAGATTTGAAACCCTTTGCCAACAAGGCTGGGATGTCAGTTCCCACAAGAGCAGGGAAGAAGGTCGAGCCCTGCCCGAATATGCTGTTACCTCCATGTCTTCACCCTCAAGGCTGCCTTAAACCTCAAACCACGTGGCAGGGTTGAGGCAAGGGCACATCCACACCCTCGGCCCATCCTCCAGCTAACAGCACTGCCATCATGAGAGGGAGGACTGCAGAAGGGGCATCCCTGCTCCCTGAGCTGAATTTGGCACACCCCGCAGGGGGGAAAGAGATGCTGTCACAAAAGGTGCTGACTGAGAATGATGATTAGGGTCAGGACGAGCAAACCACACTTCCACAGTACTGCATATCTCCCATGGCCCTTCAGCAGAAGATTCACATCCCCCCAGCTCCTCCCTTAAATTTCTGCTCCAAGTCTGCTGAGAAAGAGGAACTAACTCAGGAAGATTACAAAACCCCAAAGGTTTAAATAGAAATCCACCCTCATCGGACTGCAGGCCCTGCCCACTGAAAGTCACTCCAGGGTCAGATACTCGTTCTCAGCCACCATCTGCAAGCTCTTTTAGGGAGCCACCCAAAATGCAGCAGGTAGCAGGAAGGCAAGCTCACAGTTCCCCATCAGACACCCTTCAGTGTTCACAGGGATTGGAACCCCCTCTTCCACCCCCCCACCTCAGACAGTTAAATCATTCCACCCTCCTCCCCAGGCTTGCCAGCCCTGCTCCCAAACTCTGGAAGCTGGTACGAACTGTGCTGGCAAAGCCTGCTCTAGACCCAGACTGCAGTTGATGCATTTGCTAACACAGCAAAGATCTAATGGCAAGGAAGCCAGAGCTTTCTGCCTTCAATCCCCACCTGACTGCAACCCTAAACCACCCAGACAGTTCCATCTCCCACTCGAGCAGGGAGCAATCAGACACAACCCCCTCTCACTGAAGCCCTTTTCTGAGCTGCTGTCTTGGTAGCAGAAAGGCAAACAAAGCTCACGCTCTTCTCAGCATCCAGAATCCTAAAGTAAGGGAAAGGAAGGGGTGCAAAAGAGCAACCAGGCAATAAATATGATACCAAGTAGGACCTCTGGTTTGCTGTGCTGTCATTCACTGCTGGAGAAGCAGATAAACATGATGCAAAAGAGGTGATGGTGGGGGGACATGAAGTGCAAATAATGTCATAGCCTAGGTGCCTACCCAAAAGTGACACTGCTTCCCCTGAACGTCCAATGTACCTTTGTTCTGGCAGCCAGGGAAGAGATGCAGATTGAAAGCAAGGCTACAGGAGAGAATGTACGTGATCTCACTAATTGTGCACACACGTTGCTCTGCTCCATTAATGCACGCCCTCACGTACATGATGTTCTCAAATGCACTGCTTCTCAGGGACAAGAGAGATTCCCCACCCCAGGCTTCTGATCCCTCTGGGAAGAGACAGTTAGGATGAAGAGGGGACTGAGGAGCAAATGCTGACTGACCATTTCCACCAGCACAGCTGTCCAGGAGGGGATCAGTCCTGCAGCAAACAGCTTCACAGCTCAACACAGAGGGGTCCTGAGGTTCTGAAGAAACACTGCAACCAGCTCCCACCTTTCATTACAGAGCAGGGAGATCTGCAACCCCCAGCAAAACATATGGAGGTTGTAAATAAAGGCCTGCAAGTGGCTCCCATGGACCTTGCTCTGCATCTGATGCTGACAGTGAAGCAGTTGCCACGAAGATGCTCAAGGAGAATGGCACAACAGCCCAGGCCTGTAGGACTAGCTAAGACAGTGAGAAAAGCTTTGACTCAATATGGGGAGGAGAAGACATGAGTTCTCAAGGAGGGGGTTCTCCCTCAAGACCACCCCAGTGGAGGGCACTGCCTATTCCTTTGGAAGACCCCCAGCCCGCACAGCCATAGCAGCTTTATGGTCCACACTGCAGCAGGAGGTGGGGGACCAGGTAGTCACCCACGCCAGCTTGAGTGTCTTACCCTGCTCCAGACCCCAGCTGAGCTCCAGTGCACAGCAGAGGGGCAGCCACACACCAGCAAGCCCTGCACACCCCCTTAGCACAGAGCTTTGAGATCTGGTTCCTCCACAGAAACACAGACCCACATCTTCCTGCTCCCCACCCACCCAAGAGGCAGGGAACACGAGGGGGGTGAAGGAGCTATTGCTACTCACCGCTCGTGGCCAGCACACGGACAATTTACATACAAGAGCTCTGTAGTGTTGGTGTTTGCTCACTGACACCATCCCTTGAAGGTGCTGTCACCTCAGCTAACTCTCCACTGCTCTGCCATCCTCACCCCTGCAGTGGCAGGAGAGATTCTGCAGCTTGCAAAGGAGGGCAGGTCCAGCCTACCTGACTGCTCCATACCATTGCTGTAAAACGTCCTAATGCAGAGTGAGAGTGTGGGGAATGACGGACAGCTCTGGGCATGACAGCTGCCCGAATTAATGTGTGCTAAAATCAATGCTCAGGCAAGCTCGTTTCCTTTCCCCAGTGCAAGCTCCTCACGGGCAGTGTGCAGACCCAAGTGCACACCAGAGCATGGACAAATCCCACAGAAGAAGCAGCTTAGCCAAAGGCTGCAGGGAAAGCAGGGATTTCCATGTGGCCAAACTTTGCCACAGAGTTGGGCAGCTGGTCTTATTCTTAAGCTGACATTACCAACATCATCTCATAACTCCCCCATCACACTTTTGCTCCTAAACATGGGAAGAGCAAGGCTGCTCTTCGATGCACCCACAGTCTCAACACAAGGGTGGCTGTTCCTCAACGCCACAGGAACAACACCACCACCACCACCAGGTCTGGTTCAAGCAAAAGCCATCCCAAAGGCAATGTTTCTGGCTTCCTACAAAACAGACACAGCAAAGAGAGAGTGGGGTTCCTGTCAGAGAGGTGGTAACAGACACCCCAGTTTTCATGCTGGTGACACACCGGATGGAGGTTTACAGCCTATTGGTGGTTGTGAAAGCTTCTCCTGATGCGAGGATTTCCAGTTTCTGTTGCTCAGCAGCCAACATAGAGCCCACACACAGCTGACCATAAAATAACAGAGGCAAACACAAAGGCACAGCCTCCCAGTCCCACACAGAGCAGAACAGTGCTTTTTCCATCTTCTGAAAGCTCTTTAAGATCTGAAAGTCTGATCCAGGTCACCATCTAGTGTTTCCCAATCCAAATTTATCACCTCTGCAGCACTCCACTACTACACCCCCCAAAAGCCACACAGGGCTCTCAAGCAACAGTTGAGAGAGACAGCAAGGAGGAGAGCAGTTCCAGGAGCACCGTCTGGAAAGAGGAGGGCTGGGATCCACGTGCCAAGCCAACAGCCCCAGCGTGGAGCCGAAGCTGCCGCTGCTGTATTTCCTGACCTCGTGGATTTTCTCCTGTAGCGAGAGGGCTCCTGGCTCCCATTCAAAGCTGTCTAGGAAAGCCTCGCTAAGTGCTTCCGCCTGGCAGCAGCAGCTGCTCCCAGCCCAGTAGCCGGAGCCACACAGCTCCAGCAAACAGGAGCCATCTGCCAGCCTTGTGCAGGAAGTGGGGAGAGCAAGCACCCGGTGGACACCAGCATCCCACCTTTGTCTCGCAGGGAGGGGATGGAGGTGTGGTGAGGGCAGAAGGCACACCACCTCCCCTGCCTGCACATGCTGGGTGGCAGCATGGAGGCCTTGCCTGCAGAAACAAGGACCAAGATGCTTGGCAGAAGCTTTCACGGGGCTAAGACCTCAAGTAGGTCTGCGCATCAAGGCTACAGGTGTTACCCAGAGATCCAGCTATGTCCTGCAAAAAACAAACTGATCTTCTTCACGGTCCCTATTCTCTGGCACAGAGAAGTGGTTTGGGGGACCTGACTGCGAAGCCTCCAGAAACTCACTTAGCAGAGATGAGAAATTCAAGGGGCTTGGCCCAATCAGTACATCCCATCTCATCACCACAGTTTCAACAAGAGCTCAGGTGTCAAGCAGAAGTGGGTTTCCAACACATTCACCACAAGGGAGCCTCTGACACCCTTACAAAAGAGTAACTGAAGGAGCTTTCTCTGTGTCCTCTGTTTCCTCCCATCACTTTGTTTCTCTCCCAGGACAGACAACAAGCCAACTAAACAAGTCATGAGACAGATTTTTGCACACCACCACTATTGAGGCCAGCTATTACAGAAGTTTTACAACTGTTCATTATTGAGCATTCACCATTTAACTTCCCACTGGGAGTCCCTGCATTTAAAGGCATCAGAAGTCAGTTTCAACTCTGCAAATCTCTTTGGGCTCATCTCAGACCGGGCACCCTTTCCTCCAAAGCCCTGTCCAGAGCAGCCATATGACCACAAATGCCACTCTGTTTGATTCTATTTCCCTTCAGCAGAGATGCCCTGCAGGCAGAAATGGTCTGCAGTCCTCTAGGAGAACAACACTCATCCCAGTCTTTTACCAGCAGTCATCCACACCCACACATCAGGAATCCTACTCAGTGATTTTTGAGCATTGACAAAGCAAACCTTGTTGGCTCATCCCAGTGACTGTCCAGGCTCCTCCATCAACATCACAGAACACAGCCTGTGGAGGGACTGAAGGAGCCTCTCCAGTGGTGTGAAATGCCACCTTTTGTTTTCACTCAAGGACCAAAATGCTGATGTACCCTGTGGCCTGTCCAGCCTCAAAGAAATTAGGGAATGGAGGCTGCCAAGCTGATGCTCTGTTATGAAACCTATCCAATGCTTCATTTTAATTTACTTGTTGCTTTTTAAATCAACAAGTGAACTACAAATTAACAAATTGTGCTTGTTGTCGGCTTGCTGCCTGTATACCTGCAAACTCAAACATTGCACCTCACAGATGAAAACAGAGAAAGGGATGCCAAAGAGAGAATAAAAGTAGCAAATACTGGCCCTGCTTTGGAGAGGTGACTTGGAGATAATAAATGTCCTCTATTGGGAGGGGAAAGGAAAAAAGCCAAAAAGGAGCAGAATGGCTTCTTCCATCCTTTGCTAGCTCTTCAAGATCTGAAGGAAAAGGCAGCCTGTCCCAAGGGACTGAGCACAAACATACTGCTGCAGAGGAAAACAAGAAACAGGGTAAGGAATGACATAATGTAGGAGGCTCAAAATACAGATGCGCATTCAAGGAGAAACCTGTGAGGAAGAACAGCAGACAGCTGCGGGCAGGTCCACGGCATAGGCAGGTCTGGAAGAGCGGGATTGCCTCGCCACAGCAGCCATAAACAAGTCCCAGCAGCAATGTGCAAGCCTCAGTTTTGAACAAGGTCTTGAACAGGCACGGACTGGTCACTGCACCAGGCTGAGCTCTCACAGTTTCCAGTTGAAGCACCTCTGGCAACACAACTCCTCTGCCAGAGGCTACCCAGCCACAAAGGGCTTGGGAAAATATGGAAGGACAAAGGATAACAAGACAGTGTCATTCCCTCCAAAGCTGCTACTTGTTCTCTGCTCCCTGGTTCCTGCTTCAGCTGTCAGATAGTCAAGTAAACGACAGAGCTCTGCAATAACCTGCTGTTAGCAGTAAGAGAGTGCAACTACACTGTTCTTACTTTCCCTCTCAAATAATAAATATTCTTAATAAAGTTCTTTGTTGGCAGCTTATTCCAAGAAAAACAAATGGTAGGTGGCTGTAACTACCCAAAACAGCAAACAACCTAAATAAGTTAGTAACACAATAAACCCAGAGAACAAACCAGCTACCCAAGAGCTTCCCTCCGGATGATGGAACCGCCCACCCACCCCACTCTCCACACCCAATACAGGCCACCAAAATTACTATTTTCCAAAGAAAGATGAGCAGACCCATTACCTCAGAAACTTACACATCAGGACTACTCATGCCCATGTCTCCAGCATCATGAATGTGGCAAGAGGAGCAGCATGCAGTCAGGAAACTCTGGAAGGTGCTGGGATATGCTTGAGAATTATGGTGGGACCTTCACCTCACACCACCACCACTCTATTCATCTCCCTGAGAGCAAGTCACTCATCCCACCACAGTCTCCACACAAGAACCAATCTTCCAAGCTAACTTCCACAGACGGAAAGCACGCTGCTCTGCAGGTTAATTGCTGCCAGCCCAGAGAAAGGGTGAAAGAAACAGGCAAGCAAATGATAGTGGTGATCCCACACCACTGCTGAACACAGACCCTTAAAAAAAATAATCACATGCAGATGGGGGAGACCACCTGAGCTAGCACCCAAGTCACAGTTCCCTGCATCTGGCAGGGCCAGTGATGTGAAAAAACTGAAGACAGTTTTTAAATTACGCTTGTGATTTATGATCCAACATTTCAGCGCTCTTTGAGACTCTATATGAGCAAGAGTAATCTGTGTAAGGAAAGAGGAGACTGGAGTTGTGTCTGAATGGATAACAAAGGCATGAAGAGGCCACAGTGCAGGCCAGGACAATGTGGGACACTTAAATAAAACCCAAACTCTTATCTTGCAGTCAGGACTTAGGACCTAGTGTTGAATGTACCAACATGTGTAGGAAAGCAGTGTGAGGGAGGAGAAGCTCTCGCTGTCGAGATGCAGAAGCTTACAAACTGCCAGGACTCCTCCACTTTCATCTCCTCTCCATCGTCCCAGGGCTGAGCAGGTGGTTCAGAGGCAGACTTTTCTCTGCCTGAGCTGGCAGCCCTCCACCTCACCCTTGAAAAGAGACTTTTCTCAGGCCTCCCAGCCTCCTTCAGAAAAACAAAGGATACTCTGTAGAACACAACTCAGGAGATAAGGCAACTTTTAACTTTCCTTTACATCAAAATCCCACCTATAAGCATTAATGGGAGGGGTGAAAGGCAGTGTGATGTACCTTGAGTATATAAAAAGATGGACAGGTACCCAGGAAACTCTAAAACAAGACCCACGTTATAGACGACAGTAAATGTTAACTGTTAAATCATGTGGTACACAACCACGAACCCAGGCTCTGAACAATCTCTTGGCTTGCTGGTCTCAGGACGAAATTTTATTGATTTTCCCACAAGATATGAGTTGCAATGAAGTAGAAACGTGGAGCAGATGAGTATGCAGCACCAGTGTAAGTAGATCTCTGTAATTACAGCTATTAGAGAATATCAGGCTTTGGGGAAAACGCTGCCCAGTACTGGTGTGGAATTACAAGAGATGCTGTCTCCAGACTGGTTTCCTAAGGTACCTAGTATCTTCTGCCTGGTCCTCTTGGTGATGTAAGGAGCAGCTGCAGACGAGCTGCCAGGGAAAAGGTCCAGCCTCTCCCATGCCCAGCAGTCCTGTCATCATGCTAGGGCAGGTTGCAGCCATCTGGCTCTGCTGCAACAGCACAAGAAGGGACAAATTCAGATGTCACCACTCAGCTGCAAGCGATGGAATGCTAGAGCTGGAGGTGGTGGCCATGCATGAACAGAAACACCATCCTACTCACTGCAGAGACAGGCGAAGGGATGCAAACAAGCCAAGGGACTGGCCCAAAGCCATCAATGGGTGGTAAAGCTGGAAACTAAATTCAGGCGATGTGATTTCCCATCTGGGGTTTTCACCTGAGACAAAAAGCTCCCAGCAGAAGTTTTGGATGGGAAAGCTGTTGGTCTCCTGCTGAGTCTTTGTCCCCAGCCCAGCTTCCCAAGGCAGAGACAACTGGGGAGGCAGGGTACATCAAGTGGGAAAGGCCAGAGTGCTGTAAGAGAGGCCCTGCTCTCCAATTATCCTGATGAAATCACAACTGGGTCATGGGCACAGGCAGCCAGCAGAGAGGCAGACGCTCTGATCCACAGATAAGCACCCAGAGATGCAGGTAGGGCTGGGAGCAGAGGGGCAGGCTGAGCACGGCTGCTGTTTTCCTCACTTGAAGCCCAGCTACAGGAAAGGGGAAAGTCACTGGTATAAGGTGGCCTTCTACATCACTTAAGAAAAGGGCCAATCCCAACCTCAGCACCACTGATGCACAGCAAAAACATACCCCAGAGTCAACAAATGCATCCTCCCTACAAGCTTTCTGTTCTCCTCCCCTTCCCTATCCTTCCTTATTCCTCCCAAACAACTGTTGACAAAGAAAAATTAGGAAACTGGTTTCAGGAAATGCATACAAGCCCTTTTCACTGAGAAGAATTTGCAATGGAAATAGGTATGGTTGTTCAGCTTCCTGCTTGCTTTAAATACTAACACATGTACTTTACCAGCAAATACCTGCATAAGAAAACAGGGTAGTTGCATCTGGGAGGTTTCAATAATTGTTTTGATAATGCTTTTAGGTGTTTGTTTTGGGTTTTTGTTGGTGTTTGTTTGGGTTTTTTAGCATTTAATGGTTAGGAGACTTTTAAAAAGGTCAGGTTTTGGAGCCAAATAGGATTTATAAGAGTATTGGTGAACTTCAGTCTCCAGGAATGGAATGGTTCACACAGCATGTCCTATTGCACTACAGCTCCTGCAGCAGAAAGTTCCAGACAGCCAGTGGAATTGGGTTTGGGTGATAAAAGGTGGAAGCTGTTGGCCAGCAGCAGAAAAGCAGACAAATGAGTATCCTGGGATAGCTGCTCCTGCCCATGTGGCACTCACCCTCTGGATGGCTAATGAGCTTCCACAGAGAAATAGGGTCCTCTCGTCTGGGAATGGTTCAAGTCCCCCTAGAAGAAGGAATACAGAGTAGGAACGAGAGGGATCCCTCTCTGCAGGGACAGGCAGTTCTGGCTGTGTTGGATTCAGGCAGATCTCGGGATACGCTTTGGTTAGTACCCAAGTTGGCTTCCCTAGCTTCCCTCGACAGGACTTAGGATCTTGTACTGAAAGAAGAAAAGCAGAGTCAACCCGCATCCATCCTCTCTCATGTGTGGTATTTCACAGGCCACTAATCATACAAAATTGTATCTTTTCCAGGGAAAGGTAGTACAGCATTTTTCTTTCTCCTTGTTTTTCAAGACAGAGGGTAAAGCAGCACAGGTGCAACAGGATCTTCTCCACAGGTGAGTTGTGGATGAGGAACAGTCCATTTTGGGATGAGGGACAAAAACTGAGTTTCCTTCTCGCCCTTCCATTCCCAATGAGACACCAATAAAAGCTCATTTAAAAACAGAGCTCAAAGGAACAGCCAAGACCAGATACTTCCAGAGTGTCTCTTTATTAGTAAGCCTTTTAATTTACATGCTCAAATATAACAATCATCCTCTCGTGTTCATTTAGTCCTTGCAGGGCCTTTGCAGGCACACACCCTGATTTATTAGCAGAGCAGGGATGAAGGGGAAGGAGGCACCACAGCAAAAAGCAAACCTGCAGGGCTCGCTTCAGCACATCTGGGAGAAGCAGCTGGGGAAAATACTTTAGAAAAGCAAGAGAGGGGGTATCTTAGGGAGCCAAAGACAAGGTGGCAGCAGAAAGAGTCAATAAAATGAAGCAAGGAGGCACCAGCTGCTGGGACCCTGTCCTTGCTCTTGTTCTCACCAGGATACATTATTAGCAGGATGACACAATGTTGTAGCAAACATGAATATGCATCAGTTATTATGCAGCAGATATTCAGGGGCATGCTGCTGATTTATGAACCTGGCAGCTACAGCACCAGCCAGCTGCCACCTAGAGGGATGGGGACAGTGAGCACTGCTGGCAGAGAGATCCACAGAGGACCTCCAAACCCAGCCCTTCAACAGCCACGGCGAATGAATTCATCACAACCAAGTCTGTAGCCATGCAGAGCCAACCAATGCATTGTGTGTGCAGTCCTGAGAAACTGTCACAAAACCCAACAGAAACAGAGACATCCAGAGGTTATGGTGTGAGATTTAAGTTGGAGTAAGCAGAACTTTAAGTTAGGGTCCTGAATTACCCAACCCTCACTTTGCTGCTCATAGTAAATCTCAGCCACATCAGACTTGTTAATGTGATGCTCATATCCTCTCCCTCTGCAGCAGGCTGGATTTTAAAAAAATCCCAGCAATGTTGCTGTGGGTGAGTTAAGTGCATCACTGTCACACCACAGATCTGCTACAAAGAAGACTGAAGATGTGAGGATTGCAGCTCTCCATACTGAAAAGGAAGGAATTTCCCTTTTGGCTCTGGAGCAACAAAGGGACACTGCCCAAGGACTCATCGTGCCTGTCTTGCAAGCATCACAGAACGGACACAGGAGACGTGCTCCTTCAGCTCTAAATGGCCTCTGCACAGGTTCATATATCCCACCCTCCAGCAACACATGACTGGCACAGCAGATCAAGGAACAAGGAACTCCACCCAGCAATCAAGAACCGACGACAATTAAGTGACTTCCTGACGGTCACACGGGAAACTTATGGTGAAGCTGGGGATTTTCACATTTGAGCTTTTGCCGTAAGACGTGCTCATCAATGGCTGCGGTTGAGTGTGCAGGGGACAGAGCACAACGCCTTCACCACCTCCATCACAGCCTCCAGCATCTGCTGGCAGACCTGCACAATCAGCAAAAGCCGGGGGGGGTTTCCTTCCAGAGCTTCCTTGGGAGTCCACAGCAACGACGACAAGCAGGATTTGGGTGGGCTCGTAGCCAGCATCTGCAGGCCAAGTAAGGCTGAAAAGAAACCACAGAAATGCAAGACACCAAGCCTGTGTCAGATGTGGTTCCTCAACACTGGAGCCCAACAAGCTGATTCACAAATAAGCAAAGCCCCTGAGAGCAGAAGAGTGGTTGAAGTCCCCCTGATAATGCCTAAAGGTTAGGTGTACCTACATCTTCACAGAAACCCTCAACTTAACTCCAGTCCCTCAGACAACTCTGGTAGAGGCAATGAGTAGATCCAGATCTGGCTTTGGCACTGCACTTGACATGGCCATAAAGCTCCGAAGACCCCGCCCGACCTCTTTGACTCAACTTAAATGTTCCTCTACACAGATCAACAACTGATGGAGAAAAGAGCAACACTGGGCTCCGGTCTCCACTTGCACCAGGCACAGCAGAGTGGGCAAACACTCACTGCAGTCACATGAACCAGATTTGCTTGTTTGAAAGAGGTACAGATAGGAAGCACACCATGCCCTGAGCTTCAGGGATGACATCTTGCTGTGGAGAAGAGTATCAGAAAGTCCATGAAGTGAATGAACAAAGAGATGCAATGGAGCCTGGACACAATCCCCTAAATGCAAACAAAGAAGAAAACCTTGAAGTTTTTAGACCAAGAACGTCTTCAGTAGGAGGAGATGTCAGCCAGAGATCAGCACCTGCATGCAGTTGGTACTACCCTGGCAAGCCCCTGGTGACCAGACTCAGCTGACACAACACTCTGTCCTTAGCACCTGATTTATCCTGAGAGCACAGAAAGAGACCATGCAAAGTACAACCCAGAACAGCTGCAACATGACCTGGAAGAGTCACAGCTTGGGAAAAGTAAAATGGGGCAACATGATTCTGCAGGTGCCCTTCCAGCTGAAGCATCCTTTTGTCAGAAGTGTCAATGCAACTTCCATCACAGATCAGCCTCTGCATGGCAAAGTCCCCAGGCAAACCCCGTGCAGCAGCAGGAAAAGGTCATGCACATTGGAAAAAAAACCCAAACCAAAACAAAACCAACCAACCAAAACAAAACAAAAAAAACCAAACAAAAAAACCCAAACAAAAAAAAACAACCAAAAAAAAAAAAAGGCTTTTCTGAACTTTGAACTGTAATGCACTATAATTACCGTGATGTAACTTCATTAGGGCAGTGTAAGTGATGGCTGGGCATCAAATACACTGTTGGGGATTCTCAAAGTAGCCCAAAACTTTCTTCTACTCTTCTCAGTGGAAGAGTACCTCTGGTCCCAGAGAAGGGTCCCATCCTGCCAGATTATCTGAAAAGCAAAGAAGGAGACCCCTACACCAGTTTTCTCTTTGAAAAATGTCTAACTCTGGTTGTGCCTACAACACTCGAATATTTATCCTCTGTAGCCACTGACTTCCCTAAACCTTGCAGCAATGAGATGCCAAAACTATAAACATCACTTCTCTTTATACACATATACATGGCTTCCATCTTCTTTCCTGGTGTCCAGCCATTTCCCCCCCTAGCCCCTCAGATTTTCTGGTCCTGGTGCTCAAGCACAACTCTGCAATGCCGGGGAAGCACACATTGCAGAGATTTTTTAAAAAGAAACACAGCAGCATTCATTGGATTTATTCTTGGACTTTATCAGCTTCATGCAAACAGTTCTATATTTGACCTGAAGAAAAAAAAAAAAAATCACAAAAGACAAACTTAGAACTTCAAAGATGACTTCTCCTGACGCCCATACCCATTATCTGCATGTAGTATGGACAAGGTGCAAGTTTTATAGCTTCCTGAAGGAAGGGAGAGGACAGCCCAAGCCAAGGAGTGAGAACCAAACAAGTGAGTCCCACAACTGAGATCTCATCTTGAAGTCTCACCCTAGGGAAAGGGCAAAAGTAGAGTCCTTGCACTGACACCACTAAAGCCAAGACAGGCAACACTAGTTGAGGATCTCACTTGGTCTATTTTAATTTTCAGCCTTAGCCCGTTTGGAGCACTTACCCCTCTCTGCATCTTGAGACAGCAGCGAGGAAGACTGACATTACCTTTGAAAGCACAAATACGCCTTTGTTCAGCCAGGGAGGCACACAGAGTGCCTACAGAGCAGCTACTAAACTCAGCCATCATAAACCAGAAGAAGGAAGGAGGTGGCGGAGTTGTTTCCTCCTCTCTGGAGATCTGGCTGCCATGAGGAATTGCATATGGTGCTGGCACAGAGAACTTGCTCCTGGGATCAGCAGCTGAGTGTTTTCCCAGGACCCTCTGCTAAGAGGCTTTCCCATACTACTGGCTCCCAAGCATACACGGAGCCTCCCTAAGGAGTTTCTGCAACAGGGTGACAAAAATAAGCCTGCAGTCTCTGGGTTCATCCAGCCTTGTGTGGGTACAGGCATCTGTTAGACAATGCCTGGGGACCACGGCACAGGAACTGCAGCAGTGAAGATCAAGCTGACTCATGGTTCTTTGGCTTTGGTTGAACATATAATTAATAAATAAATAAAACAAAACCCAAACCTCCCTTCAGCCCACCGGGAAAAATCCAAGCCTTCAGTTCCCCAGCGCATAATAATACAACTTTATTACTACAAGTAGAATTATTATATTTTCTATATGCTGTTAGAGTGTGTGTGTGAAGATCTGTTACACGACCTACATCACTGTACAAATCACTGACTGCTGGGAGTATTTCATGCTATCACCCTTTGCTATCACCCCCAGCAAACAAGTCCTGACCTTTTATTCAATCGGTCATCCCTGCCCTGACAAGCACCAGCAAAGACACAAGAACTGAAGTTCTGATACTTAAGCCAGGATCTCTGGAAAGGGGGTTGAAAACTGGACCTCAGGGCACCAAAAAGCTCATACAACTACCTCCTGGGCTACAGCAAATACCACTAAAAGCAGCTCCAGGCAGGGCTGGGGGGACATAAGAGATGGGATGTGCACCGAAAAACCGAAGTTTGCTCATACTGGTGGCTGCATCATCCCTTTTCACACCTTCAGGCTTTTTTTGGTCTGCTACTATAAATATGGACTGTAACAGCTAAGAAGGCACTGTTCAAGTAGTGGGAGCCTGGTCCTACGCATGGTCTGAGGCTCCTCTCCAATTCTGCTCATCCACACCCACAAAATTTGCCCTTTGCTGACCATTAGAGACTGCAAGAGTGTTTGAGTAATGCTAAATGTCACAAGTCTGCTAGGGGTTTTATTTCTTCCTCCAGTGGTTTGGGAAAAGCAAGAAATGGACAGGTGATGTGAACTGGCACTGTTAAAGATGATCCAGTCTAGTAAGATCATGCAAACTTCCTGGCTCTTGTCATGACCCCATCTGTCTTGTGGGCTTCAAGCTGGATTAAAGAATTGTGCATAAGCTATGAAAATGATCCCCCTGAGGAAACAGTCATTTGGAACAATTACAGAAAATCTTCACTTTTGGACAAGAACCTCTTTCAGAGTTCTGGTAGTTTGGGGTTTGGGTTTTTTTCTTAAGGGAGCAGAGAACCACAAATAGTATCTGCAGTCAGAGGCTTTGTGGATCCATATCTCCTCAGATCTTTGGTACGACAAAATTCTCTTTCCTTAGAAGAGTAACTTCAGAACATAAACTTGAACTCTGAATTGTTACAGTCTTGCCAGTATTGTGAGATCTCAAACATGATCATATGCCTTCACAGGAGCCTGGCAGACACAAGCCACCAGTTAGATTTTGAACAGGGGTGATGTGTTGATAAAGCTCCCTCTTCATTTAAGGGCAGTGGAGCTCACCAGCGTTGTTTTAGGGTTCCTAAGGCATATGCAGCAGTTTCTCACTCTTGTACATCATTCACACCTAGCTAGAAATAAACAGCTGCTTGGTTTCTCCCTTAAAATCCTCCTCAGAAAGCAACTCCCCGAGGACCATGTGGTGTCCCTACAATGAACCTTCAAGGCCACAGCGTGGTGTAGCGGGGACAGTTCCTACACAGCTCTCATTGTTCCCATACAGGAACTTCAACTGAAGAAATAAAATGAAATGAAAAGAAATTAATCAAATGTTTGCAAAAAGCTTTTTCTAAAAATGGGAAAATCCCACAGAAAACCACCATCTCACATGCCAAACCAGCCAACTTTAACCTGGAACACTACTCAAGCAAAAAGACAAGCTGCAGTGTTTTGCCATGTGAGTATATTAACACAAGATGAAAATTCCTATTCCAACAACAAGGAAAAAATAAAGCTCAGAACACTGAAAGTTTGTCAACTTAGCCTCACAATCCATCCTTAAAAACTTACAGTAGAGGTTGTCTCGGTCTAAACCAATTCCCTCCATCAAAGGCTGATTAGGCTCTACGATCTACCATTACTGCCTTTCACCTGTAGACCTAAGACAGGACAGAGAGGGTGAAGACCTGCATTGAAGGAAAGTATATTTGAGGTTAGTATTTCTTGCCCAAATGGAGATCTTCCATAAAGAAGCTGTTCCAAGTGGTGGCTGCCACTCCACAGGCTTCATGTTCCCTTACCTCCTCAGTTTTGATCAAACTCAAAACTTACTAAGTCAACTCCAACAGGAAATATGACTAACAGTCAAAACCCTGATCAGATACAAAAGTTCATGTAGTTGGTCTTTTTTTCCTCCCTTTCAAGTGGCTGCACGGCCATAGGACAACACCAGTGTGACTGGCCAAGATCACTGTGAAACACACAGCCAAAGGTCCAGGCTGAGTTTTATAGGGTGACAACTCCTCCACACCACTTTAAGCAAGTGTTTCCTTTATTCTACAGCCCCAAAGGAATTGTTGCTTTTGCAAAGAACAAAACAAAAACGCAAGTTCAGAGAGTATTCTGAAAAACACAATGAACACAGACTTCATGAAGTTCACTCAAAGGTTTGCCACTGTACCTAAACATGAAGTGTGCTCTCCAGGTCTAAACCAGATACCTTTTTTTGAACCTGGGGAGGCAATTTACCCTCTAAAGTAGCTGCTTTTCATCCAGTAGCTCACAAGAGAACACGCAAGATACCTCTGTGAGCTGTGTGGGTGCCTGACATAGCTGTGACAAGCACACTTAATACAGGCCTCTTAAGACAAGGCTGCCATACTAAACTGAGCAGAGTAAAGATATTTACTTACAACAGGTTCCCATTCCTCTGACAACAACCCATGGTGTGAACTTCACTGCTCTTGCACGGTCTGGAGCAAGGCAAGGACTCACATCTCCCAGCCACCGCCAAGTGACTGTGGGAATGCAGTGGGGAGGCAGGATCCTGCCGCTCGGCTGGGCTGGCATCCCCTTCAGCCAGACCAGGCTCACAGGCTGGGTACTCGCAGCACCACGTATTGTCTGTGCCTTGCCCGCAGCAGCTGCAGTGCCAGCAGACAAAGGCTCCCACAACCTCTCCGAAGCTGAATTTGCAGCAACACGTTGCTTCTTAAGGAAAAAACCACAACATGCTCATTTCAAAGTAGCCAGCTGGTGAGGAACAACAACGGGGAGAGAGGAAAAAAAACACAAACCACTTAGCACCACTTCCCTTTCTTCTCTCACATGGAGTTGAGAAGCTTATATTAATTGCAAAGCATGAGAATCTGAACAAACACCCTCCTTGGGCAACCAGGGCCAGCCCCAGGAAAATATTTGCATCTATGGGATGTGCAAGTTGTGCAACCAGCAAAATATCAAGACAGATAAGGCAGGGACCTTTCATTAGGATCTACAGAAACTCGCAGCTCTGCAGGGCTGACTCAGGCTAAGACAAGCTGCTTTAGTTTTCTCTCCCTTGCTCTAGCCTTCACAGGGGAAATAATACCAGCCAAATTCATATCCAGTCTGAAGCCACTAGATAGTATTTGCAGAGCTGAATCAGAAACCAAAGCAGCCTTTGGTGGACTACAGGAGGCAACTGGGTTTCCTGCAATGGGAGTTCTCTTCCCACTCTAAAGGTAAAATCTTAAGGAAGTTCTTGGTGCAATATGGTTGGGTCTGCCCTGGACACAAAAGGCAACTTGATGGCATTACACAATTCTCCAAAGCCCAAGGCTTGATATGGTCTTGTCTGCCTAGATTTAATCACATATCTATGTTATTAGGGAGTTAGGAAAATTAGTTAGAAGGTCATATAGTTACAAAACCTTCATGAAAGGGATGGATGGATCCTGGTTTCTCCTGTCAGCTTTCAAAGACCCATATGCGGGTGGGTTCAACCAGGAGAGCGAACAGCCAAGTGACACTGCTGCAAATCTTCCAGAAGCCTATAAACCATCTCCTGTTGACAAGGCAACAGGAGATGGCAGTGGCAAAAATTAACAAGTAAAATGTACTGTTTTGCCACAGTGCCTCCAGGCAGCAGCAGGTTGATGCCAGCAAAAGGCCGGTCTGAAGCACATACCTTAAGAACACATAGGAGCTGCAAGGACCTGATGCTGTGCCAGGTGCCTCCCTTTTGGGACGCTCTTCAAACACAGACCCTGTTTACTGTACCAAAGGTCAGAGGGAAAGGACAGCAAGGAAAGTATCAGAGAAAAAACATATGGTAACTGCAAGCCCTGATATACCTGAATTAAAAACCTCCTGAGGGTTTTCATTGAGGGTTTGCCCTCTCTGTTCCCTAGAAGCATGAGATGAAAAGTACAAAAGTTTGTGACGGATATGTGTAGCCAGGAAAGACAACAGGGGGAGATCAGATGCATTGTGAAGTGAGGAAAATACACCATATAATGGAATATAAGGGGGTTTTTTGCCTTTTTCTGTAGCACAGTATGTGTTTCTCACCTAGGACCAGCCAGAAATTTCACCTCTAATAGACTCCCCGCTATTGTAAAGTTTGAAGTAACTGCAGTGCACACACTAGACTTGTACACACTCTCCAGAGCACCATTTAATGGGTGTCTGAAGTGATGGGCATTATAGCATGAGTATCAACAACAAACAAAATTGGAGTGTAAAACTGACCCTTTTTTTCTTCAGGGTTGTAGCACTGAATCATGCAGGCACCACAGGCATGAGATGGAGGGTAAAGACTCTGGCATGGCACCATCCCCTACTGAGCAGGCTTGCAACCAGCTGTCAGCACAGGGACTCAGAGGCTGAGTTCAGGCTCTGTGGGCTCTTGCTGCGGACAGGTTTCTCGCTCCCAAAACACCCAGTGTACCGCATTTCTGCCACCGGGCTAATTGTTCCCCAGCAAAAGGCATGATGGAACAAGTGCTCCAAATCAAAGGGGAAACTCAGCCAGTCAAGAAAATCCTCCCCAGGCTATCAGGCTTTATTTCTTTCACTTGGCTCAGCTTCATTTTTCTAGTTCCTTCAAGAACAGCTCTAGGTCTCCTCCAACCTGCTCCCTGCAGACCACACCAGGGTCTTCACAGAAACCATGAAGGTTCAGGTCAAATGGTTTTACCCTGACAGAAACTGGCTCCCTCATCCTCGAAGTCCCAATATGGCATTTAGCAGGGCTTCAGTGTTAGGAAAAAGGCTCTTTTTCCCCTGACAGAAAGAGTTTTACCCGCCAAGCCTGGAACACCCAGACGTGCAGCCCTTTTTGAGGCACTGGAGGGCTCCTGCTGCTATCACCTGCTGGTTTGCAATCTGAAGTACCCATGCCATTGTTTCAGCTCTAGATTTGGAAGTCTCATGTCTTTGCCCACTGATATACGATACCTGTTTGGGCACATGCAGGACCTCAGGAGCTCCTGAGAAGTACCCAAATAACCCCTGGCCTATAGTTAGCAGCTAGTTAGCAGCTACTTGGTCTTAGTATGAAAGGATGAACCAAGGACAGAAGTGTTCCATTCCTACCTACACCTTCTGCCTTCATTTGGTTAAAATATCCCTTGGTCCAGAGCTGGGACAGGCCTGAAGCTCTGTCCTAGGAGCACCTCTGAGAGGTGTTTAACTCTGTCTTCCAGTTGCTGCCTGGATGATATCCCTCTCCTCCACTCTTGGCCAGAAAGGAATCAAAATGAAGGGTAGCTTCCTGACCAAAGGAAGATGAATGTGCTCACCAGATGAGACAGCCAAGGACAGACCACATTCAACAGTCTTGCCTGCTTTTTGTGCTACCCCAGCGTGCTCAATGCAGCTAGTCAAGGTGCGGCTCATCTCTCCTACAGCACAGACCTCTCCACGAGAGCCCATCATCCAGAGCCTCTTTACCATCAATGAGCAGAGACAGGCACAGTCTATCTGACCTGTTTCAGGTATCCACCTGCATTACAACGCGATGGAAGTGCTCACTTCCTCTGCTGCCTGTACAAGGGGACTGAGGGGCTGGGATGTTAGATGCCAACATCTGGACAGGGGAATTGCATCCTGATGTTCCACATCTGGCACTTTGCTGGTAAACTTGTCAGAGAGAGACTTTCTCACCCTGCACCTAGCATGAAAGCACTTCAGTCCCTAAGGCCCGAGGGTAACACTACACTTCAAGTGGGAAACGAGAGGCCCATGCCCTTAAGTGTTTACCATCAAGAAAACTTCACAATACCTTCCCTGCAATGATGTTCCAAGTGGATCCAAATAATTCTGGGGGATGGCTGAAGAGGAGGCAGAGCTGCAGGTCTCAGCTTGCCTCTGTGTTAGCAGGTGAAGAAAGGAGAAGATCTCAGGCACCAAACACTTTGTGCCATGAGAACGGCACTGCCCAGAGAGCCTGCGAGGATCACTTCATGCTCACCAAGAGATGTACCATGACAGGCAGGGCAAGATGAACACATGCAGCACGGCTGGCTCAAGGACACAGGAGAGGAAAGGATAGAGCAGCAAGATTACAATTTCTTCGGACAGAGCAGCAAGATTACAATTTCTTCTAGCAGAGAGACTTCGGATTTACAGGCCAACCTTGAGGACTCTTCTCTTTTTCGTGACTTCTGATATACAATCCTTTGGGGCAGGCAACACAGGAGCTTGATGCAGACAACTACAAAATAATGAGTCTAGGGGCAGGAAGCCAAAGCAGACAGCGCACGTTAAATGGAGCTGTCATGCTGCTGGGCTGGCCAGGGGAGAGATGGAGGAGCTATCCTGAGATTTGTGATGCCATCAGCCCTCGTGCTACAGAAAAACAACAAAATTAAGCTCAGACAGGGATTGTAAGCAGAGTAACTTCCGTGATAACAGGATGTATGGGGAGTAAGTTGTTACAAAGGGCCCTCAAATCAAATAAGGGGGAAAAAGCAAGCACAGAAGAGACTGCACAACATTCACCCATGGTGGGACTGAACTGAAGGGTTCAGAAGAAAATGAGAAGTTTAACTCAGCTTCCTGAAAGGGTGACTTACTGTTGGCAGAGCTTTTTTCTTCCACCCCAGCATTCAGTTGTCACCAAGCTCACAGGCTCGTACCTCAGATTTTAAACATCTCTTTGCATTCTAATGCCAACAGTACTTGCCCCCAGTGCCCCAGTGGAACAAGCCATGCTGAGAAAGTGTGACTGCTGGTTGTCCACCTCCACGCAGCAGCTGCCAGTCAATCCCGGTTCTTCAACACAACCCATTTGATTATTTTGATCTATTCAGGTGGTAGTGTTCTTTTTCTCCTCCTCTGGGATTTCTTCCAAAATTGCTCTAAGCTGTGAATTGAATAAACTAATTCCAGGTGCAGAGACTTTGAAACAAAGGAGATGAGAACCTGACCTGAGAGATGCTGCACTGCCCACCAGCCCAGTCACTGCAGTTAATATATATTAGTTCAACCAATTTCAGTTGAATTTGAACAAGACTTCACAACCCTGTTGCAATGCAATTGCAGGGCTTGCAAAAAAAACATGTACTTAGTAGCATGCTCTGAGAAAGCCCAGCCCTCTCCTAGGCACTCAGCTTCCCACCTCTTCACAAGGAGCACACTTCAGATAAGCAACTCCATACATCTTTCTTTTTAAACTGTACATCTTCCTAAAACTCAGGAGGGCTTTCCTTAGCCTTCTCAAGAGCATCCTGCAATTGCCTTGTTTTTCCTTTAAAACCATAGAAATTTCAAGCCAGCTTTCACAGCTCAGTTTGCATCCATGGATTGGTGACTACAAAATCCAGCCGGCTGCCCTGGGCCTTTACAGATCCCCAGCCAGGGACCTGTACCTTACGTGCTGTATTCCTCCCCCATTTCATCTCTAAAGCTGGCTAGTACCAGAGGCTCTTCCCTTCCACCTCCTCAGAGAATCACCACCAAAACCTCCCTTGTTGCCACAGCAAGGACTTGGCAACAACTGCCCTGTCTAGAATATTTGAACAGGCTACAGCCCCATTAGAATCAAAGGAGGAAGACAAACCTAAATCCCAGGAATTACACCTCTGCATGGGCGGTTTCCTCTCAGCAGCCTTCCTTTGCTCACCTCCCACCCTGAGCAGGTTCATCATCCACTCCATGGTTGCTCTGAATTACCCCAGAGGTGACCATATTTCAGCAACAAATTAAACTGTCACAATACATTCCTTTCTACACTGTTTTTTAAAACATGTGAGCCCTGGCTGCCAGAGAATTGTTTTGGAAAGATTAGATTAGGTGCCTCGGAAACTGCTTTGGAAAAAAAAGTAAAGAGTTTTCGCTTCTTGAAGAAACCCACCTTTTTTTTTTTTACCCTGGGAAGCTTGTTTTATTTTTTAACCTCAAAGATTTGGTCAATTAACTGCATCTTGGTTTTTAGATCTTTCCACAAAAAGTGCCTTGGTGCAGATGACCAATAGGGAGATTGCTCATTTTACAATCATCTGCCACCAACACAAATTAAAATCCTAAAACCCTCTGATTTTTAAAACAATCCCCATCCAGAGACCTCCAACATCTTTATTCAACTGGCCAAATCTTCTTACTGTTTTTCCAACTCATAACAAGACACTCAGTTTTACCATGGGATGTCTATCCATTTCTTCAGACACAAACTCCACTCACAGCCTGGAAGACTGACATGCAAAGGATTGCCATCCCAGCCCTCCACTCACATCACTTCTAAGACTAGACACCTAAAATATTAAAATAACAGTCAAGACAATCTTGCTTGAAATGATAAAAGGAAACAACCCCCACCTTCTCAGGGTTCACTGTGATAAGAAAGCATTTCTCTCATGAGAAAATCAGATTAGCAACACGTCAACAGTTGGGTGTTGAATCTTTTGACGCTCATCAGTCACCAAAGGAAATGGGAAGCTGATCTTGCAGTCAAAGTGCCAGACTAGGACAACAATTTCTGTTCTAAGCTCTGCTCTAGGCTCTTCCTGTTATTCCATTCCCCAGTTCCAGTTTCCATTCCCCAGTTCCCAACTGTAAAACGAGGGGTTGTAATGTCTCTCCTCTCCCCTGCCCAGTGTGTGCCCCAGCTAGAGGCACTGGTAGATACTTGGCAATTTTTCACTTTCTAGCAGATATAAGGGGCAGCCAAGCCTGGACACTTCATAGATTGGAAAAGGGTGGCTGCTTGAGATACACACCACGGAGGAAGAGGAGCAGCAGAGGTATAAACTGATGTCTACTGAACACAGATTAATGTGTTCATCATAGCAGTAATGTTAAGCAAAGGACATTTCGTCAGGCCCCTGATAATCAGGTGCAGTAATTGTGGGGATCAGATGACTATCATTTGCTTATGAATCAGAGATTTCCACCCTCATCTGTCTACCTCCCTGCTTTGCCACAGACCTGGTGAGACCCTGCACATGTCCCTATGACTATGAGCCATACCAGCACACAGCCTTCTTGTTTCTGTGGAAAAGCTGGAGCTGAAGCACTTTTCCAGGTCTACGTTTGACTCTCTCACACCTCTGTTTCCCACCTCCACCATGGTCACGGTAGTAATTTCCTTCCAGTGCATATGTTTTGAGAATCAATACCTTGATATTCGGAAATTATAGGGGCCACCAGAATAGCTACAGAGCCATCAGCTGCAACTGAGTACAGCAGAATGGAGGACATACAGCTGTACTCTTCGGAGGAGAGAGAGCAGATCTGACCCTCAAAGATTTCAGTACAGCCACCATACACCCCAGGAGAACGATGAGGCAGAAACTGAAGCAGGGATTTGTGTGTACCTCCTCATCCATCAGCAGCTACACTGACTGCCAGATGGGAGGTGACACCACCAACCAGCACAGCGATGTCCTCTCCCTGCCTAGCCCCCAGCACTTATTCTCATCCTGCCTCCCACATCAGCGGAGCAAGAAGCCAGCACATGCTTGTCGAAGCAGGTCAGGGAGCAGACCACTCGCCCAAGGCTGCCTGTGTGGAAAGTGGGACAAGCCCTCCAGAAAAAGCCAACTGACCTCTTACAATATCACGCAAACCAGGAAAAGGCCGGGAGAAACAAGATTGGAAGAAACCTTGCATGATCAAGGTTATATTGTAAGATTACGTAATCATCCTCTGCACACAAGGTGGGGAAGCAAGGGGTGTGCATGCACATACACACAGGCAGGAGGTACCTCCTGCGTTCACCAGCATTTGCGAGGTTTGCATTCTACAAAGGAGAGTTGTGCTGTTCACAGCAGCAGCCTAACAGAGTAGGACCCAAAAGGAGCCATTGCATCTACAGAGATCCAAGGGGAGACAATGAAAAAAATTAATCACAGAATTAGCATACATACAAGCCAGGATCGGTCCCATATTTACCTATAAGAAACTGTGATGTTTATTTACTTAACATAATCAAACACTGTTTTATCTACTTATCATACCAACCAAAGCCTAGGTTCTCAAGCCCAGCCTTCTCCTTTTCTTGGAAGATGAATTTCAGTCCCTCACATAACATTAAGCCCCTTGACATCCAATGCAAAGCCATCAGCAGGGAAGGAGCATGGCTGCTACAATCACTACATAAATAGAGGACCTAGTGCCACACCAGGAATACTGCTCTGGCTGCAGCAGTGGCTATCTGGGGTAAGATGAAATCCATCATTTTCAGGCTCCAAATTTATACATTCAAGCTTATTCTATACACACGGTTTGAAGCAGGCTTAACAGAGCTGGATATAAGCCACAGAATTGCTGAAGATAGCACGGCGTGTCAGAGCGCTCAATGTAATCCTGGAGCAGGCCGACACGATAACTGCCTGTTACCCCAACAAACTGCTGATGAACAGCGTTCACTTCTCAGCAAGCTTCTAAACAAGGTCCCAACTTGCCTCAGGCACAAGCACTTGCTGGTTAGACTCTTCTTTGGAGGTTTTTCACTGGTTTGCCTTTCTCAGGGAATATGGCCCCATGCACTTCCACTGCCAGCCAGCCACGCCTCGGTTCAGCCTTGACCAGCAGGAGAGCCAACACACCACCCTGCAAAACAGCAGCCTCCACAATGCCTTTTTTCACTGATCTCCTCCTCGCTTCTCTCTCTGCAGAGCCTTACCCAGGGAGAACAGGGCAGCCTGGAGCAGCCCCCGCTGTGCACACCTGCATCCCTCATTTCACTCCTACTCCCTGGCTTTTTAGATCTTGCTCCTCTTCTCCCAGTAAGAGCACGACATCCTCTGCTTTTCACAGGCCACAGCTTCTCCCTCACGTCTGCTGTTCTCTCAAGGATGCTAAACAAGTAGAAAACGTACAGGCATCTTCCCAGAGACATTGCAGCAATGTCTCTTTTTTGTATTTGTCAAGTTATTGCTCCCACACACACACACATTTAAACTCAGCTCCACCAGCTCTTGAATTTAACTTGCATACGAGCAGTCTGATCTGTAACAGATTTAGCTATGCAAATAGAAGAATCCTCCTCAAGTTTGGCCCACAGCACAGCAGTATACAAGTACCTGGGCTGCCACTGCCTCTGCATTATTAGAGTGCCCCTCACCCAGGGCATCCTACCCTTTTAGCAGATAGGCTGGGTATTTGCTGGTTATCTGCTAGGTCAGTATCCCTCCTAAAGAAAAGTCCAGTGAGATAAGCAACCAGCTTAGCCAAGGCCAGATGGGGAGTCAGGACTCCCTAGTTCACAATCCTGTGGCTTTAACCACAAAGTCACCTTTCAGCACAGAGATCAGCTATTCCAAGAGCCCACATTGCTGTCAGATGGGCACCACAGGCAGGTCAGGCATTAAGACAGTGAGTATGGAAAGACTATTCCCTCTGCAGGCATTCAGGTCAGTTAGCACCACACACAGGAAGCTGTAGAACCATATTCCACTGGTGAGAAGTTGATAACAGGGTTCTGGTTTTACTGAGCCGGTCATTAAACAGTGCTGGTCCCACTTTATAGAGATATAGGTAGCAACACCCAGAATAAAATGCATCATCTTGAAGTATTTACCTCTGAGTATCCGTAATTACAAACCAAACATCATCAGCTTCTCTCTCTCCCTGCAGTAAATAATTAACTGTGAAAGAATATTCCTCTTGGCTCCATCCTCCCCAATCAATTCTGCTTTGCAACAACGTGCCGCCTGGATTGCTCGCTGTATCAGTGCACCCAAGTGTTACCCAAACCCCCTCGGAAGACAGAGGAGAGGTGGAACTGTTCACTTCAGTACAGCACAGACCCTTCCTTCAGGGTACAAGGGGGCATCGTGGCATAACTCCCAGTACTTCAAGCAGACAGCTATGACATACACAGCTTAGCTCATGCACTGCTGCAACATCACTGCAACCATCAGCGGAGGCGAATCACGCACTCTGAGCACTCCCATCACACCCCTCTGGACTGCCTGAGCTTTATTGCCAAGGCAGAGCAAATCTCCTCCCCTCAAATACAAGGTTTTCTATTCCTTTCACTGTTTTTGAAATATCCTCCGCACCCCTAGATTTCATCCAGGGCTAAAAAAACCCCAAACCACAAAACAAACCAAGTCTTCTTTATAACAGAAACTTCATTTTTAAAGGGACTTTAATTTTTGAATGCTAGATCAAAGTTCAATATTGTGACTGCTCGGTCATGCACTATAACCTGCACAATGACCTGTTCACCTCTTGCCACCTAACCTCAGCAACCCGAATTTCATACAGGCTCTGCAAGTAATAGGTAAACCAGAAAATGTTCAGAGCACTCATTCCTTTTGCCCTACTGAAAGACACCTCCTGGCTGTAAACCCAGCAGGGAGGAAGGATGAGGCCAGGAGGAAAGCAGAACTGCCTGGCAGGAAGGCTGGGTTGGTCAGACAGCAGATGGAAGCAGGTTGCATACAGATACACAACCAGAGAACAACACAAGGGCTGCCATTTGATCGTGGTTGCTTTCTTAAGATACAAAGTCAAATTGACTTTTTGAAAGAGACATAAGGAGAACACAAGCAAAAATGAGAGCTGGGGAAAACCTCCAGAACTGAAGGAACACCCTTCCTGCCACAGCCAGAAAAAAAGGGGAGAGGCAGAGAAGCATTACCACCAAGCAAACATCTTCATACTCACACACAGTTCGAGTTCAGTTTTACATTTTTACGGGTTTAAACACATACCAGATTTAGCTGAGCTGACTATGAAGTGCTCAATAAAAAACTCCACCAGGAAGGCAGAGAAAAAGAGGAAAAAAGGCTAATTTAGATTCCAAAAGCATGGAAAGAGAGGTTCAAGAAAGATGCAGAAGAAATAATGGAAGGAAAACCATGACACAGAAGAGATAAATGAAACAGATACCAGGGACAGTTCAGGAAAAGACAAACCATGCAAAAATGGAATGAAAACTGGATGGGAAAGATAAGAGAACAAGGAACATGCCATGGCAGATCAGTTGAACAGCAGTTGGCAAATAGATCATTTATTTAATCTCATCCATATTTGCCAAATAATTTGTTTGATTAACACTCTTTTGTGGTCTTCAGACAGGTACAGAGCTGATTGAATATCATGTCATAAATGTATTATTAGATTAATACAAGCAAAATTCAAATACATTCAACACTTTTATCTGCTGCTTAATAAGCTCTGATTCTAAGTTTACAGTTCAGAAATGCTAAAATAGAAAGCTGGGAATAAATTACAATTAGATGAAGATTACTTGAAGCACAACCATTTTGCTTTTCCTAGACTGACAAAAATACAGTATACTGTATAATTCACCTTGAAAGACAGAAGACAAGACATTCGTGCCCTCACCACCCTCCCACAAGAAACCCCTCTCTACAGGCAGTACTTTTTCTTGATTTTATTTTGTTGAATGTTTCCCCAATATTCAACTTTTCTACTCCATGAAGGTTTTTCACCCCAAGAAAACCTGGTGAGCTCCAAGGGCAGCCTAAGAGAAAGGTAAGTTTGGGGTGCATTGGTAGCAGGAGGGAAGGCAGGGGGAGCCATATCCAGCCTGGAAGCAAATGTTTATGTTTGAGCTGAGCTTTGCTTCTCTTAAAGGGAAGGTAAGTCAGGTGAAAGATGGACAAGGATCCCTCAGGATCTCTACTCTCATAGGGAAAAGTTTCCCACACGGTTGGCAGCCTTTTCCAAACCTCCCTCAGAGAACCAGGGAGGAAACCAGGAGGAAAAAAAAAAGGTCAGTTGGCAATTTTTCAGCCTGTTTTTACTCCCCTTCCCCAAGACAATAGCAAAGTCCCCTTGAGAATCCTCAGACCATGGAGTGAAAGCCACCAAGGCAGACCATCTCCACGTGCGTGGTGGCAGGGCTGCCAGGGAGCCCTGGGAAGCAGAAGCAGGCTCAATGAGGAACCCGTGGCCACGGCTTTCTAGGCCGACATCAGAGGAACAAGAGGCTACTCCCACTGCTGCTCTACCTTCACCACTGGCAGCACCCAAGCATCAAACTCACCACAGGAGAGAACCACACCAAGGGCAACTCCCTGGGGCCGGAAAAGTGTCCCTCAGGTCCCAAGTCCTGTTTAAATATCTCAGCAATTTCCCAAACTGAGATAATTATTGCTAATTACAAGATCATTTTTATGTAAACATGAAGAGTATTACCACGCATACTTCATCTCTATTTAATTAAAAGAAGTAAGAGGTTCACAGAGATAAAAAAAATAGACATGTTGACAGCTCCCACCCAAAAGCAGACTTTTCTGCAGTGATAACACCCATCAGCCTCCAGACCCACCGAGAAGACTGAACAGGGAAATCAATCAGCATCAGCCTCCCCAGTGCTGAAATGAAGCAGTTGGCACATTATTAATCACACAGGGAAAACGTTTTATGAGGAGAAGGAAAGGACCAGACACACAGAGGGGGGATACACATGGTTTCAGTCATGGCTGTCTTAAAAACACTTGGGAAAATCACACAAATCACCAGCTGTAGAATTAAAATATTTCAGAGCTGTGAAGGATAAACACATCAGCAGTTCTGACTACAGCAACTCTTTAGCTGAGCCTACACCAAACCTCATATGCTTTCCTCCATTCAGAACCAGTTCCTGCTCCAAGCTGCTCACCCCAGCCACGCCAACCAGACTGAAGTACACTGAGACACAGCCTCACCACGAGTTCATACCCTTTCTGCATTTCAAAGACCTACCCAGGAGCAACTTGCACATCACAGGCTACAAGAGATATGACCATCCAGCTTAGGACACTGAAATAGGCAATGGCTTGACCTGCCATGCAATGGCTTAACAAGCCATTCCTTCTGCACAGTCTTGTTTCCAGCTGCCCTAAGCATTTCTCCAGCCGCTCCAGAGTTTGCCAGTCCACTCTGACTTCTCATCATCTCTCTTGTCTCCAGGCACACTCCACTGCTTGAGGCAATTTAAAATACATCCCCAATCAGGACCTGTATGGGCCAAGCGAGCCAGCAGATGCACCTTCACTTGGGGTGAAGACACTGCAGCCCCGGACGCCGCGACACCCTTTGCAGGCGGCCTTTGCAGGGTAGCAGGGCGCAGGCAGCCTCGGCACGCCGCAGAGCCCCGGCGGCGAGCGTCCCTAGGAGGGAGGGAGGGAGGTGTCACCAGCTCCGCAGAGCCGCATGCTCGCAGAACGGGGGACCTCGCTGACTTGCTGGCAGATGCACACAAATACCTGCGCCTCCGCCACCTGTCTGCCCCCTCCGCGCCTCGCCCCGGGCCTGGCGGCGCCTGGCACCGCCATGGAGCTGGGTCTCTCCCGGGGGGTGTCAGCCCAGCAGGCACCTGCTTTGGCAAAGCGTGGGGAGTCTGGTGCTCCCCCTCTGAAGCATTACAAGAGCAGTGTGAGGGATGCAAGGGGATGAGAGAAGACGGGTGCAGTGGGCTGCAAACTGGGGGTGCGAAGAAGAGGAGGTGAACAAGGCTGCAGCTAAGGGATATGGAGGGGAGCGGGAGGGCAAGGGGGGGAAGCAAAGAGGGCTGCAGCTTGGGAGGGGGAGGACAGGAGGAGTGCACAGTGGGTGCAGAAGGAGAGCAGGGGATGGAGAGCAGAGAGAATGGAGGGCAAAGGGTGTGCAGAGGCTGTGGCTCGGTGGTACCCCACCACCCTCCCACCCCGGCAGCCTGCCTGGGCTAGGGTCGGCAGGCAGCGCCCAGGCAGCAGAGTCATGGCGCGGCCAGGCGAGCAGGTGGGTGGCCGCCACCGCCCCCAACAGCCCGGGCCCCGCCGCCGCCCACCGGGCCGAGGGTCCCTCCCTTCTCACCGCCGCCCCAGGCACGGCGGGGGCACCCCCAGCACAGCGGGGCTACGAACTTGGCGGCGGGGAAAACAGCCCCGCTAACAGGTGGCGGCGACGCTGCCGACCCGTCCCCGCCGAGCCGGTGGGCGCTGCCCCCCCGCGACGGCGCGTCCCACCCACCCCGACCCGGCGCCAGCCCGCTCCCGGCGGTCACTCACCGGCTCGTCCACCCCGCCGGGCGGGATGCGCGTCCTGCAGAGCGGGGCGCGGAAGTTTAAAGCC
>VYXC01009494.1:191972-235887 GCA_013397175.1 Platysteira castanea
CGGGGTGGGGGGGGCCGGGCGCTGCCTCGCCCCGGCGGGTGACTCCTGCTGCCCCCGCGCCCCGCGAGCCGCCGGGATCGCGTGCTGTCCGCCCGGGGACCCGTCTGCGCTTCCCGCCCCGCGGCGGCCCCTCCGCAGGAGCGCCCCGCACTCGAGGTGAGGGGAAGGCCTGGCGGCCGCCGCTCCCGCAGCCCGCCCTTCCCCGCGGGACTGCCCGGGGCTGCGCTGCTTTTGTCGGCGCCCCACGGAGGCGTTCTGGGGAGGAGGACCAGAGACCCGTGAAATGTAGTGTTGACTGCCAGTCACGGTCCTGCCTGATAACCCGTTGCGCTAAACTCGGCTCACGGGGTGCTTTTATCTGGCCCCTGGAAATGCCTAGAAAAATAGAAGACGCCGAATTATTCAAGTGCAATTAAGGCCACAAAAGAAAAGAAACCTAAATTGACTCTGTATGAGGCAGATGGAGTTCACTTACGCCTAGCAGCAGAGATACGCACTGTCTGAGCAGAATTACCGCAATTTCAGATGAAGGTCCGAGCGTGTCAAAAGGCTCTTGTCTGACCCTATTTGGGTCCCACAAGGAGCACCGCTGAAGCAGAGCTAGTAAATATTGATGGACTCAAGCTTCATGTCCTGAAGTCGGGTCTGTCAGTGCAGTGCTTCCCATTCTGTCATAGTATGCCAGACATTTTCTACTACTGGGTACCGTGATTCCCCTATTACTGTTTGGGAACTGGGTAGTGGATTGCATAGTCACTGTGTTATCCAGCAGCTTGCAGAAGTAATCAAGCTTTGATGCAGAATACGATGTGAAATAAAGTACGCACTCCTGGTACTGGAAAGGCACTGTTCTCTCCGACATATGTTTCAAGCACACTTCCACAATTTATTGTTTCTATTAGAAAAGTATCTAGTAATCTGAAAATCGATCTGAAAACCATTGTTCTAGATACTATGCTTGACACATAATAAAAAGAAAGCTCATGCCCTGCAGAGCTTGTAGCAAGAGCAGATTAAACATGTTCTAAGGATACCTGTTGAGAGAGTTGTGCAGGTTTTCTCAGGTCTCATAAACGTGTTGCACCAGCACAAACAAACCTGCCAGAGCACTTTTCGGAAAACCAGCACGCAAACAGACAGGTCCAAACAAAAATGCTGAAGCTTTAACCTACCTTGAAACTCTTCCCTTTCTTCTAGCAAGCCCTCCTGACTCTGAATGACCTCTCAGTTCTCCACAGAAGCGAGGGCCGCAGCTCACGGACAGCCAGCATCTCTCCCGAGCGAGCCGAGGGCAGAGCAGCAGCACACACACAAAGGTGATGGGTTTCTCCACAGGCAGACACACGCACGCACCGTGCACCGCCTCTCCGGGCTACCTGTCTCATCTTGTTTTAGCTGTTTCTAACGAGCAGGCAGGGTACTGGAGCATGCAGAAATATTGCTTTTTGAAGCACCCTGAAAATGGGCTTGTATTTTTCAGTACCCAGGTGGCCCAGAAGAACTTGTGAGGGCGCAAGCACCAAATAGGTAGTAAAGTAGGCACAGCTATGGGGGGAACCTCAGGTTCATGCTTCTTGGGCTTCTCAGTGACCTACAAGAACCAAGAAACACCAGAAGAGGAGACTGAAACTGCTCTCTCCTGCTCATTTTTCAGTGCCAGATCACATCAGGCTGTGAGATACCTGAGGACTATTTGTTTGCAGACTGCTGGAAGACAGAGACGGAATCACCTATTGGTGAGTCATAACCACACAATCGCAGAGAGGTGATGGCACAGACTTGCAAAGACACAGAGAGTGATAATAGCTTAAAAGTGTCTTCTTTCCCCCTCTACTTTTTCATTAAAAAGCTAAATATTGGGACTAGATGCTCAGCTGTGGCAAAGCAACGTAACTCCATTGCTTTTGTCAGAGCACAGATTTACACTTTTTGACGTCACAGCCAATTCTGTTTGTAAAAAACTTGTTCTTCCTGAGCAGATTGTTCTTTCCTTTCTCTAAACCTGAGTTTAATTCTTGGAAAACGTCTGGCTTGCAGTGCTCTAACTGTTGTAAGCTGTGCTTGACAGGAAAGGAAGGCTAATCAAATACTGGGTCCATTGGTATGCAGAGCAATAAAAAGGGAAGTGAGAGTATCTCAGGTCCTTACTGCCACAGTAAAACTCCAAAAACAAAATCTGCAGTGGAGTTGAAAAGCTGTTCCATCATTCCCATACCTTCAATTTTTCATGATTGTTTTCACCAAGGTGTATGTAGCTTGCAGTTGGGAGGCCATAACTCATAGACGTGCTTATCCTGTCATGACTTTTTGTATCAACACTCTGAATTCAGTCTGTGAAAGTACATCACTGATTTTTGTAGGTGCTGTGACCCAAAATTAAGTCCTTGGTATTTTCATCCCCTCTTTAACTTCTGCAAGAGGAGAATTGTAGACAAGACATAAACTTAGCTGTCCACTGTGTAAGGTACAGACTTACACCAAGAGTTTAGTGAGCAACTGAGCTTGCTCATCAGCTACAGATCAAGGCTACATTTTTAAAATTAGAGTCTTTTTTGGAGTGATTTCTAGTAGAAACACCCAAGTTGAATTATCCTTTCTTTCTCCCTAATAAAAAACTTGAAAGAACATGAAAAGGTCTTCTTGTGATCATCAACATCATCAGCAAAGTAGGTAACAGTAATTTTTTAGCTTCACGTGGATACATTCTTAAATACATCCAGTTAAGCACCATATATTTTTGATATACTGGAGGGTTTATCAGTTCTCAGCAGACAAAGAGAGTAGATTAGTGGTGTCAGTTGCTATTGTTGTTCTGGGTCTCCTGTTGCTTCACCGTATCTACAAGTTCACCTGACTTTTAATCACGCAGATTGCTTTCTGGTTCTTTCCATGGCTTTTGAGCTCACCCTAGTCTGTTTTCCTGGATGCACACTTTTTCTGTGTAACCAAAACTTTCTTGGAAAGTATTTGCAAGGGAGGCTCTGTCACTGTGCTCCCTTTAAGAATGTCTCTGAGAGCATACTGAGAAAAGCAGAGACCCCTGTGAGTTTTCCTTCCCCATTGCACCATATTCTTCCTGATTTTTTAATTTAGTCCTCCTGCAGATACACTAGACTCAAGAAACCTGCAAGTCCTTTTCTCATATTGGGATGCTGTCTTACTCATCTCTCCCTGAGCTTAGAGGATGAGTAGTGTTATGGCAGAAAGCAAACTGATAAGCAATCGACTTTTAAAAATTTCTATCTTTCTAGGGAATGCAAATTGTTTCCTTGTAGTATCTGACAAAGTAACACAAGTAACTTGCCATGGCAACCAGTTTATGGAACAGAAAAAAAATTATCATTACAAGGTGGTTTGTTACTATAACATGGGAAGAAGCTGAGATCTTATCAGTTTTGTTCACTTGTGTGCCATGCATCATCTAGGTAGCACAACGTGTCAGTAGAAGTTTGTGTTCAATTCAGTGCAAGTCATCTGTGGGCCTATCTGATACTTGGATCAAAGCTGAAGTGCAGTCAGAAGGAAAGAAGGAAGTGTTCATAAGAATTGAAACAAACCTGGATTCTCAGAAACACAAGGACAAATCCATTTCTTGAGCAAGCTGATGCAACTCAAGATGCCAGTAATAGATGAACCAATTCTGAAATTAATTTGGCTTGCATTCTCCGACAGTCTCCATTATTTACTGTCCTCTATTTTTTTTTTTTAAGTGAAGTAAGTCTGCAGATCTGTAAGTATTTTGGAGTTCCCTGGGACAGAGGATGGAATAGGCTTGCAAAGTCTGTCTTCAAACCCGTTCTCTTTACAGGGATGCTTCTGGGAGGGACAGACTCATTGCCAGACAGCTTACTTGGGTTAGTAAGTAAATTTAGAAATGGCAAAGGGAATCACCTAAGGGCAGAGAGGGGAAACCCTGATAGTTACCACTTTGAGAGGAAATAAAAACTGAGTTTTGTTAGCTCAGAGGAGGACAATTTTGAAAACTGTTGTTTGTGCAAAGAGTCACAGAGGCCAGTGGAACTACCCTGTGCTGAGGATAGGCTCATTTGTAGATCTGGAGTGGGTCTAGGGTATGCTTTACTCTGGAGCTGGAAAGGATGTCTTCTGTGGGACAGATTTGAAAAGTGAATGAAAAACTGAAAGTTTCTTAATCCCTTGACTGCTGATTTGAACCACAAGTAACACACCTCCAACTGTGTGATGGAATGAAGTGTATGTTCCCCCTTCTATTTTAAAAACACTCTCCCAGTTAAAATTTGTGCCGTTCATGCACTAGTGCTGATGCTTGAGAAACAGTGGCCAACTTTCTGAGCTGCCTGGGGCCTAGCTGGATTCACAGGTAACATTCTCGTGACTCATGGACAATTCTCTTCTAGCTTCCTGGTGAGGCTATAGAGAAAATACTGCTAGATTACAAACCCTGACAATAGCATGACTTGGAAAGAAGCCTTTGAAAAGAAACTCTTAATGCATCAGATAAATCTATGTGAGATGCAAAGCTAGAGTTCACTCTTGACAATGAATTCTTATACTGTGAGTGACTGACTATAAAAAGACTGGGAAAAGATCTGAGTCTCCTGCAGCATAAAGAAACCATGAGATAAATGAAAGTTATCTCAAAGGAGCCATGCTAAAACTGTTCAACACTATGATTTAACCCAGTCTCCTAGAGACTGGGAAAAGTCAGCAGGCTAATCCTTACTGCAGGTTGTACCTAGAGAGACATAGCCACAAGAGAAATCACAAATGTGAAATGTCACAAGTGTGTACTGTCAATCCAAGGGACTGGGAATCTTGGAGATACCTAAGACTTGGAAGCAGCAGTTGAACTGAGAGACCACACAGAGAAAAAAAAAAGACCAGTCAGTCCTGGCTGCAAAGGGTTTTTAAGAGAGACACTGAACTGGAAAGATCTCCTGGAGTAATCAATTAACAAAAGAAAACACTGAATTAATTAATCAATCCTCAATAAATCAACAAAATCTTCCTCTAGTTCATCTCCAAAGACATCACATTGCTTGAGATGACTCAAGCAGTGAATGGGACCACTTTGTTTTTAATCCCCAAAATAATGGCATTAATATTGGATTAAATTCTACTAAATAAGAGTGCTCAGGCTTATTTCAACCAAACCATTTGAAATCTTGCAGAAGATTCTGGGTGGGCAGAGAAAAATTATCGGTTCTGGAGGGTTATCTGATCCAGGACAGGATCTTTCTTATCATGGATTTCCTTTTTGAAATAAGCAAGGCAGCATCTTGTCAGGTGCCTGGCCCAAGCTTCACCAAAGCTAGAAAGAGGAAAGATTCCTGTTGACTGAAACAAATTTTGCTAACAGTTGGATTTGGTCAATTTTTAACTGAGAATAGAAACTTGCAGAGAAGATGATCTGGAATTGCAGAAATGAAAGGCTTTGTAATCAGAGCTTGGAACTGGAAGGAGATCTATGTTCCATAGTTTAAAAATACAGACAGCTGCTGATTCCTTTTTTTGCTATTAAAAACCCCACAACCCAAACACACACACACACACACACACACACACACACACACACAAAAGAAAGACATAATTCAAAAACTGGTCATTTCCCAATCAGCCTCCTTGTAGAGACACCGTGGGAATGAACAGCTATCACATCTCCCTAGATGTGGTATGCAGTAGTTGGTAACATGGGGCCCTGACCTAAGTGGATGATGGGATGGTTGGACTTCAGATTTTGCTGTGTGGGATGAGCAGGGGAAGAGAGGAGATACGGGTTTGATCTCTGAGTATTTACAGTGTTGCTTTCGACAACTGCCTGCTAGTTTCAGTCTGATCTGAAGCACACTGCCCTCTGCAGTGTCCCATTTGTTCCTGTGGCTGTTTGCTTAAGCCCCCAGCAAATGTTCTTTTTGACTATTCGTGCTTTTTTCAGGGAGTTGTAGCTGATCATGTGATGAGCCTGGAGCCTGAGTTACTTAGAAATGACACTGATTCTTTCATGAAATGCCCCCGCCTCATCAAAGGTTGCCACCGTTGGTGAGGTCCTGTGTCTCCTTCCACTCTCTGCTGAGCCTGCCAGCATAGATCAGCAAGGGTCACATAGGGTAGGAGGCCTGGTAATGCAGAAATCTGCAAGTTGGGAGCTACGCTGATTTTCCTGGCAGTGGCTTGCTGGCATATGTACAGGAGCTTTTGTTAGCTGTCAGCCTGAATGGAATGTCAATCATTCCTGAGCCTGATCTTCAGATCACTGCACTCTGAGAGAGGGCTTTTGCCTTTGTCTTCATACAGCAGTAATTCAGGTCTTGGGAAGCTGGAAGCCTCATTTTTTGTTAGGAAGCCCTTGTGATGTTTAGTCCTCATGTGATTTTCTTTTTCAGACTCTACAGAAAAGTTTGAACACTTTGCAACTGATATGCTACCAGGTTTTTTTATGGGACAGTTTGGATCACTTATCATGCTCTGGGTCATCTGTCACTTTTGCTGGCAGGAGCCATATTTCCAGAGTGGAAGCGGGATGAGTTGCTAAGGGATGTCTTGTGCTCTATATCATTTCTGCATTCACTGATGTGCAACAGATTCATCTGTGTAGTTCAAGGCGCTCCATACCAGATGAGTTTGTACCGAAATCTCAGATCATCCCACATGTTCTCCTGGAGAAGACACTAAGATTTTTGGTATTCTTTTAAAAATAGTCTTCTTCTTCATCATTCATCTTCTTCCCCTCAGCATCAAAGAACAATTGCTAACTACATCTCTTTCTTGCAGAAGTTTCAAAGCAGTGTTGCACAGCATGATTCAGGCATGCACACATGGTAGAACTAGATAGAATTAAAGACATTTGTGTTTATCTGTTAAACTATGGGTTCCTTTTCCTTTGACTGCTTTTTAATATACTGGCCACACATTGTCTCTATCCCTGCCATGCAGCCCTCCTCATTATCACACTCAAGCTGCTGAGCCTTTTTTTCTCTTCTATTAAGCCCCTCACTAAATTCTGGGTTTCCTTCTACTGTTAGGAGATGCCATGAGCCTCGGTTCCTGTCTATGCAAGCAAGTAAACCTGATGTGAAGCAGTACTCACATAAAATAAAATCACCCTATAGACTGAAGAGGAGGATGGAATCCAGCCTTCCCAGCCTCTCTCTGCTTCTTAGTGCCCTTGACACTCCAGCGTATGCTCTATTCCTACCCAACCTTTGTAAAGCTTGCTGATCTGGTCCCTTTCCATCACAGCCAGCTGTTTTCCTCTGTGGCAGCCTCTTCCTGATGCTCTTGTGCAGTGTTTCCATCTCCCCCTTCATCCCTTTCTGTGATTACTCAGTGCTGCAGTAGTGAAGTCCATGAGTGACCTCAGCCTTGACATTATTTACAGCGAAGGTAGACACTGTCCTGCAGTACAGCTGCTCCTTGTCAGAGCTAGAGATCCTGAGTTACAGAGCTCCCTGGGAGCTTGTGGTGGTAGTGGCATTCCCACATCAGGTGAGATCCAGGTTAGAGATTGGAAGGTCCCCTTGGCAGTTAGGCTATGCTCTTGTGTCGCTATCCTGTCTAGGCTGTCCTGAGAGACCCCTTGTAAAGGTGAGGGCGTAGTCCTTCCACACAAATGCCTTCAAGAGAAGCACAGGGCTAGAAGTCATCCCTTCAGTCAGATGTGGTGTAGTTGATGTCTCCAGGGTATTTCTACACCTGTTTCACACAGATTTTCTTCTTGCTGGCAGTTACCCCATTCCTTATTACAGAACTTTCCCACACTGAAGACATAAAGTGGACCACAGCACTTTGGGTTTTTTGTCTGCAGTTTGGTCATCCACTTTCTTCTGCTGCTTCTCCATCAGGGAAGGTGAAAAGCAGAAGAGGACCTGCGGTCACTTGTGTCTTGCAGGACTGATGCAGGTCCATTGCCTGTTTCTAGGTAACTTTTGTGTGAGATGTTCATGAGCTCAGCAGTGGTGTGACACTGTGTGTGTGTGTGTGTGTGTGTGCATGTGCGTGTGCAAATCACCCAGATACTCTCTGAGGGCTTTCAGGGGACCAGCGCTAAACACTGACACAAAAGTCAGACCTCCTGCAAGATTCCTAAGATAAGATGCCCAAAGCAACATGTTGCAAATTTCTTCTCTGGTTTCAGACTTATGACTTTGTGTTTCCCACCTTCAGTCGGTTGGGGAAATACTGAGGTTAACGTACAAAAACAGTGATCACAAATGTTACGTGAATCCAACGGATTGATGGAATTTCAGCCATTGACTATGACAACATGGGTAAGCTTATGTTAATCTACAGATGTTGTATTAACACTGGGCGATTTCCCAGTTCTCATTAGCAATATGCTTTGATAGGGGTAGAAGGTGTTAGCTGTAGTTTCCCTTCAGTGAGCTGTTTAATCATTGGAGCTTACTGCCAGTGGGATTTGGGGGACTTACGTGATCGCAAAGTGAATTAAGAGTAAAACAATACCCTCCCTCTGGCTTCTCTGGGATAGTGCACGGGGGAGGGAATGGGTTCAGAGCTGCTCTGTTTCCCCATTTAAGCGGCACTGGTGTGCTCCAGTGAGGACTAAGCAGGAAGCTGCTGCCTCCTTAGTCAAGATCTTCCTGGTTTTCAGGAGCACACTCACACCAGCTCTCCTGCAGATCAGCTCATGCCAGTGAACTTGTTGTAGCATGTTTAGCCGCACGTTCTTGTTGGCTTACTGAGGTCTGATCCAAAGCTTACTGCAGATACAGGGAGGATTCATGTACTACTTCAGTGGCCTTTGGTCTACTCTGTGGAGGCAAAAATACAACTGTGATAGATACATGGGTGAGTGAGCCCTACATTACCACCAAATTGCACTCTGAGGAGATGGCAAAAGGGATTCTGCAGCCCAACCTTCTGTGTCCCAGAACAGTAAAAGCAACATGAATCCTACTTAATAAGTAATTCAAAAGCACTTTCTGGTTTGTGAATCATCTGCATCCCAGACTTTCTGAGGCTCTTGGGTAATGAGACAAGAACAGTGCAGCTTCTGTAGTCATTTCTACCTGCTCACTGGGCTGCCAGCCTTTTCTGGCCCTAACTTTGAGCTGTTCTTTTAAAATGCTCTCTGCCACTAAGCAGTTCTCATCTAGAGATCTCAGACATGAAGTAATCCTCACAGCTTTTCTATAAAAAAAGCCAGCTACCATTAAACCTGTTTTACAGGTGGGTAGGCTGAGCTCCAGTCTGCCTGAGATCACAAAGTAATATTTAGGGCCAGACTGCCTGGGCTGACACATTCCTGCGCAGGGATGACCACCTTTCTTAGTGGAAAAGAGTGCCCAGGCAGAGGGAGGGCTGGCCTCTGTTTATGTACATGCTTTGCACATGACTGTGAAGCAAATAAACCTCACTGGCTGCATGGCTGGAATCCAGGTGTCCCTCAGATGAAGATGCAAGTGTAGGGTAAACTAAAACGCCGTGCTCGACTCTCTGTGCTGAGCCATCCGGCAGGTGGGAATGCACAGCTCCGCCTGATTGCTTATGCCTGAGTCACCTCCTTCAGCATTTGCCATTGCCTAGCATGTTAGCATGCTGCCTGCTGGATAATAAATGACTTCATCTGCTGCAGCAGTGAGGATACTATTAAAAATTAACCCCGGGAAATGGTCCTGCATATTTTTTTCAATCAGAGCCAGATAAGGGGGAAGAGGAGAGGAATGCTGTTGAAATGGGATTTGCAGAAAAGGCAAGTGGTGAGTTTTTAGTAATGGGGATGGTTCAGGCTTCAGTTTAATCACTGCAGTTGTTGGCAATCGATGATCAAAATTCAGAGGGCTTAAGGCACTTGGTAAAGTTAAAAGCAGTGCAGGTAGAAAAGACTCAATAGGCTTATTGCAGAGGAGGTCAAAGAATAGGATAAATGGGGATTACTGTGCTGCCATGTAATTTATGACCTGTTTGAAGAAATAAATTAATTTATCACGTGGATGTTATTGCCACTTGTAAGGAATGATGCCTGTAGATGAAACACTCCCCAGTTTTGGTTTATGTATTGCACGCTTTTCTCACAGTATCACACTTAGAACCACACCCTATCTACAGCAGCATGCAAAGTATATTTACAGAAGTGAAGGATTTGTATTAAATATCTCAGGAAATAGAGCAACTGACAGACAGATATTTCATTTTCTTGGCTTCTCTTGCCTCCAGCACCCACACAATATCCATCAAATTGTCTGGAGTCAAACCCTCACAGGCTGCATTTGAAGCTTGGGCAAGGAGCCAGGCTGGTTTAGAGAGCAAAGTCCTGTCTGTCTGCACACACTTACCACTGTCTGTGTGCTGCAGTCTGGAGCAGGGGAGCTCAGCCTTAGGCTCAACAAAAAATACCCCTTTGACTCCCTTTGCATTGTTCCAGAAAGGGATTTGGTCTGAAGCCTGCGGACGCTCATAGTAATGCTCCCATTGTTGATACAAAAATTGCACCTTGTTCTGAGACGTCTCTCAGCTGGCTTTGGCACAGTAGCAAGCAGCAAGTCCCACCCTGAGGGATGTCCCAGCTCCTTGAGCTGCTCAGTTCGTAGATGGTTGGTACCTATAGGTGGTTTGGATGGCAGCACAGGCTGCAATGCCAGGTGCAGTGACTGTGCAAGCAGATCTGCCCTCTGGCTGGCATGCTTTTTTCCAGAAGCATATTGTAGCTCTTGATTTCACAAATGTACAGCACCTATCCAAGGGCCAAGCTGAGGTCTGCATGTTTGTCCTGAGTCACCTGCTCATCTCCATGTGGCAAAGGTATTTTAAAATGTTGGGCTTAAGCAGGTATTTTGCTGCAGCAGGAAAAATGATATAAAGTTCCTTCATAAATAGTGTTACAAAATTTGCTGGATGAAAAGTACTCAGATATTGCTATGTCCAAATTGGAGACAGTTCCTACTCTAAGATCTTTCCTTAACTGTGATATTTAAGGAACTGTGGTTGAAATATTCCTCAGGTTAATTCCTGCATTTTATTTATTGTCTCTCCTTTCTGTTTCCATCCAGACATAGCTTTGTCATTAGCCCTAGTCCCTGGTACCTGCCTACAGCTCTTGCTGCAGCCAAGCATGCTGCCGGAACAAGGATTTTATTTTAATGATTCCTGACCAGGAGTTACCACAACAGTTGTCATCCACACAACACCAATTTATAAACATGGTCTTTGTGGAGGTTTTGGAAAGCCCAGTAGCTTAGAGTTAGTTTGGCACCTCTTTGCAGAGTAGATGGTGCATGTTGAAATCACTTCCTTTAACTTCAGTAGGTTTGAGATCACACCCATGGTGTGGTTATTTATTTCCCTCCCCATTTCCCCCACACTCCCAAGGTCTCTGTATTTCACTCGCCAGGTTGCCAAGGGCTGTGTGTGTTGCTCATGTGTTGTGAGGTGAGTATCTCAAAGAAGAAAGAAGTGACCTGTGCAAACAGCTGTAGGCATACATCCAGCTGTCCAATTCTCTAGAAAAGGAAGTTGTGATCTACGCCTGGAAAATCTGCTTCCACGAACCAGGAGTTAACCAGTAAACAATGAATATATAGTTGTGTCCTAGACACTTGTGTTTCCACTGGCTTTTAAGGAGAATGAGAAGGAAATGTATTTTTAACACCAGCTCAACCTGTAACCAGATCTGCTAGTGCAGGGACAAATCAACTGATAACTCAGATATTAGCCAGCTGCCAGTGTTTGGTACACAAGATTACGTGGAATAGCCTGTTACAAATGTCCCTGTGTTAGTACATCCACAGCATGGCATAGGGAAGTGACCATTGTAGGGCAGGACAGGAGAGGCTTGCCTGTACTCCAAGGAAGAGGGGTTCTGCCAGAGGTGATGTGTGGGGAGTTGCTGGGGGGATACACATTTCGCTTTGTCAAAAGTCCCTCTCCATTACGAACAATGGTGGGCAAATCTGGGAATGGAAGGTCTTTGCTCAGACTGCCTAGGAAGTGAATGAAGGTGAGTCACAGTACTACAGGAGCTTTGTGGCTCCTACAGATAAAGTAGTTTGTGAACATGGGAGGATTCCCATTGTGAATTTCTGTCTTCTTCTGAAGGGATTTGCTCAACCACATGCCCACCACCCAGCTCAGGCACTAGGAGTTTCTATTCAACCACTATAAGGATTAGCCCAGGGTCTCTTCTAAGGTGTTTCAAGAAAAGAGGATGGAGTGCTTAACCAAAAATGCAGGCATTCGGGCCAAAGAGCAGTGATAAAGTGCAGGTTTTCACAGCCAAAGAGCTGGCCTACAAGCATGACTGGAGTCCCCTGTAGAAGACAACATGCCATGTTCACTGCCATGTGCTGTCACCAGACACTGGGGCTGCTGACAGATGCAGCCTTGAAAACAAACTGTCAAGCAAGGCTTTTGAGGTAGGTGTGAGATTTGTGTGGACTGGGATGTGTTTTATGGTTTTCAATACTTGGGAACACTACCTGAGCATCTGTCTGGGTCTCAGCCAGCAGGCTGAGTTAGGTAATGAAGCTGAATTTTACTGAAACCTCTAGACAGTGCATAAAACATAGAGAAGCATACCAGTAATCCATCTTTTCTCATCACTAATCTAATTTAGCTGCTGGAATGTAAGTACACAGTCTTTTTTCTAAGCACACACTATGCAAAATCAGAGCCAGGGTTGTAAAGAGAGTGTCTGGAAATCAGGTCTCTCCTGTCATTTTGGGGACAGGGAAACATTCTTCATTCTCTGTGAGGATAGGATTCCTTCTAGTAGTCTAGAGGAAGTTATACATGGCAATGACCCAAATACAGATGAATCTCAAGTCTTTCCAAAGAGGCTATCCATGGAAAAGGCAACCTGAGCTGCTTAAATTCTAGGGAAAACCCCAGTATGGTATGGTGGTGTGTTGCACCCCTTTTCACTCCTGACTCCAGGCTGCCTGCAGCAGAAGCAGATGTGTAGGGTCAAGGGTTCATTTTACAGAGCAGGGAGGACCATTTTTGCCTTTGCTCAGTTCATTCACTGATGCTGAGCCAGAAGGAAGCACAGATCACCTCGTAGACTGTGGAGCTGAAACACCCCTGGGGATGGGCAAGGCACTTGAGGCAAAAGGGGCACTTTGGCTCTTAGAATGTTAGGACAGGGAGCTGTGTCTTCCAGGCTACACGTACTGGCCCTAGGATTACATGGGTGAGCACAGGGATGCACAGGGTATACAGTGTTTGTTCCAGTCTGCAGAACTGCCTGGCCCCATTTATCTACCTGCTGATCTCCTCCCTCCACATCTGCAGACTGCACTTCAGCCACCTTATTTCCTGCCCTGCAGGACAGGGATTTGTTGAGGACTTTCTCCAGAGCTGTTGTCCGTAGCGTGGCTCGCAGCGGTGCTGTTGCTGTGATAGCTGAAAGCCCGGGTGTACATGAGTTGCATTCAGAGTAAGCTTTGGACTGTGCAAAGTGCATGCAAACTAGTGGTGTAATGGTGTGCATACTGGTGCTTTGACCTGATTAAATTTTTTTAAAGCCCCAATTTCTCCACTGCTTCACGTCATATGTTGTCACTTACACTGATGGGAAGTGAAAATAATAAGCCCTTTCTGATTTGGTAACATTTTATGGTGGCTTTGCATTGGCAGAAAAAGCAAGTGCACATTGGAAAGCTGCTGGTTCCCCTGTCTGAAGACAACTAGATGAATTTCACAGCTAAATCCTGCTTGGAAAAACAAAGCTAAAAAGTGCAGTGAGGCCGCAGGTTCCTTTACACTGCAGCAAGCAATGAAAAAGAACAAATGTTGCTCCTGAAAAACTGTGGAGAAACAGTCATTGACCCTAACTCCTTTACAACATCAATTAATTTTCCCCTTAGTTTAATGTTGAAAACAAAGTTGTAACTCAATCATTGACCATGGAATTCATCCCAGAAGAAATGGAAGGACCACCAACAATGTGGTCCAGATGTGGATTATAAATATCATCAGGAAGACACATTCTGTGTCCCAGTGGAATTAATCCTGCAGCCAGTGCTCTTCCTTTTATATTTTGATTTTAAACCTGCCATTTTTATGGCCTCTCAGCAAGACCTTCTCTTGCAGAGGATTCCTACCAGTGGTGCCCCTAAACTGAATGAAGCCCTATAGTGGTACTACAATTGTAACAATGTTGGGTTTTGTACCTACCAATTCTTTGGTAAAAATTACCATCTGGCAGCTGCAGAGAAGCTTTGGACTTGTCCCATACCATGGGACAGGATACTGTACACTGGAAAAGCAGATGTGGGCAGACAGCATCCTTGAGCTTTCCAAAACCAGGAAATAGTTTGACCCAAAAGAAACTGAGAAAGGTAGAGGGCCTTGAACAGAGGCACAAAACAATAATAATTTATACACAGGCATTTCAAGTTACCATTGATTCATCTTGAGTCAGGAGTTATACAGACAAGGGAGTACGAGCATACTTTTCTGGCTCTCAGTATTTTTTTTCAGATAAGAAACTTTTATTTCCTTTTTCCTGTAAAAATATAAAGGGAGGAAAATACTACATTTACTAATTAATTTACAACTTTTCATTAAAGTTAAGGCAGAAATAGGCAATAAGCCCTTCTGGAATTATGCAGTCCTGGCTCAGTGGCTCAAATACTAATACAGTGCCCTATCTCACCTTTGCTACCCCATTTCTTTCATCCCAATCAATCATCTTGACTGCACAGTAATGCAGCTACTTCTGAGTAGAATCATTTGGACGTGAACCAGAACCTGCTCTTCTAAAGCAATAGTACAAAGGAAGGGAAAATCCCTCTGGTATGGCATCTGCACCAGGTATTGCTTGAAAGTAAGTGGGATTCTGCCAGAGTTCTTCCCTCCCAGCAGAGCTGAGTCAGAGTTTAAGCTAATGAGATATCCCAACACAACTGAGCCTATCTTAAGCTTACCTTTTCTCTAAGAGATTCTGTACCATGACAAGGTGTTATTTGCCATTTTTATTGCCTTCTAGTACCCCAAAAATCTACCAAGCCAAGGAGGGTGTGAGCATGCAGCAGTGAGAGGAGACAGGTTCTGTCACTCAGCACTGGCTCAGGATCTCAGAAGTGTGTGGTCACCTTCAAAGGCCACACATGGTTTCTGTACAACTTTGGTGACATCAGTAGTTTGGTTTACTTGTTTACAGAAGCAAGGGCAACATAAAACTATGAATGCCCATCTTTCAGTGTGAATTAAAACACTCTATAAAAACTGTTATCAAAAGTTTTTCCAGGTCTAGTTCAGTTTGAAAAGATACAGCTTTGTACAAAATGCCATATGTTTCCTGATGAAGCTTTCCTTTCTGATTGCAGTTTATGAATTCACATAAGCCTGTGAAAAGGAGCAAAAACAAATGCCCAGATTCATTGAATCGGAGAAGATGTTTTATTAACTGGATTCTCTCATTGCCCTTTCTTTTCATGCCAGGTGCAGTGACAGCAAAATAAATTGAATTTGCAGATTCCTGTCATCCTCCGGATCTTTGGATCAGTTGTTTTTCCCTCTCAGCCTCATTCATTGCTTCTGAAGATGAACTTCTAAGCACCTGCTGTGGTCGAAACTGTTCTTACATCATCTCCTGAACACAGTGACTTCAATCACATGAAATCATGAGGTTAATGCTACAGTCGAGACTTCAAAGCTGTTTCTGCAGACCTGAGCTGATTTTTTTTGAAAATGCTACAGTAGCTGCTAGTTCTTAGCCAATAGAAGAATTACCAAAGTTGTCAGTGTTCTGCTTATCATGCAGTACAAGAAGATGGGAGAATTTTCTAGCAGAACTGCAGTCTGGATAGAGGTGGCAGTACCATAGAATGTGTTGTCCACCTAATCTCAGATTAGTTTTGATTTTTGTCTTTTTGTATAAAATGGAGATGAATATCCTTGTTCTGTATAACCGACTTGAACCAGATGACCTTTAAAAGGTCCCTTCAAACTCAAAGTATTCTATGTTTCTATGAAATTGTTAGTTGTGCTAGAAAAGGGGTTCTCACTAGAAAAAAGGTGATTACAGGGCTGGCTAATGAGGGTAAGAGATCAGGCTGCAAGGGGAACTATCTTCAGAGAGAGACTTTGAACCAATCTTTCAGAAGGAGGGAGACACTGATATATATCTAAATGACTCTGATGGGGTTCTACACAGTAGCAGAAAACTTTCCTCTGACCTGAAATTGCCCTCTGGTTCTGCGTTTCTGAGTTTTAATACACTGAAATTCTTAAATGTTAATACTGCAAGTAGCAACAGCAATTGTCTATTGATCAGTAATATTAATTAGAGACTAGGTTGCTTGGATGTTGCTTGTGACTGAATAAAACCAGAACAGACAAATCTCGTCTTGTAAAATAAGAATCCCAAAGGAAAAGCATGTATATCTAGGCTTGGTTTTCAGAGGAGGCTTCACCCAATTTCTGTTAATTTGGGTAGCACAAACATAATTAATCCAGAGTAACACATTTTGTGGAGTTCCTGTGAAGGTGAGATCGGAATCAGGTCCACTGTCTCCAGGTGGGTCCAAGGTATGCTAATTGTCAATATTAAGGTTCTAAAACTTTCTTGGATAAACTGAAACGTAACTTTTCTTTCCTATAAAGCTTCATGAATGTACAATGTGGTTCCTGGGTAGAGATCACATCAGCTCCACAGTTATTAATTTACGGGTTTCTCACTGACCTTAGCTCAGCTCTGGGAATGGTGCCAGCACAATTACAGTAACTTTGAATAAAGAGACGTAAAGCTTCTGTGCCAGAATTTTCTCTTCCTCAACGATGGAAAGACACATTTCTTCGATTGGTTTCAAATAGTTCAGACTGCATTGGCCGTAAGTAGATTATTTCCAGCAAAACAAGGAAAAGAAGAAAACTGCCATGCAGAAATGTGCATACACAATACACGTACTCCACAGATAATCTTTGGGAAGTGTGTCCCAAGAAGGTGTATGTTGGGAAACTGAGTCAAGGTGACTTGAGCTAGTTACCTGGGAAAAAATGGCAGAATCTGGAATAAAATTCCAGGGGCAGATGCTTGATTCAGTATTGTTTTCACTGAATCACACTACCTTCCTGGAGCACGTCAAGGCCCATTGCCTTCCTTCCTGTGAAGATGGGAAGCTGGATTGCAATGACACCAGGTGGAGCTGAGTGTGCTCATCACCTTGGAAAATCAGGCCCCTGGTGATTTTCTCTGATGTTAATTGACCGTCAGACCCTGCGAGAGGGGAGTCAACACATTTCCTGACCTATGGTCTAAGTGTTTTCCAAACCCTAGAGTAAATTGCATGTAGTTGCAGAGGAAATGCTGATGCAATCCACCAGCAGCTGCTGCTCTCCCACACCCTCACAAAGGCACAGAATATATGGGAGGTGTGAGGGGGTGAGTGCGTGCAAGTAGTGTAGTCAAAACCCCAGCCTTTCTACATGGCAGGCAAGGCTCTGTGTCTTCCCTCCAGACCTCTTGCCTTCCCGCCTCTGAGACAAACACTGCTGAGGGCTGCTCCCGAGAAAATGCTGGGTACTATGAATGTAAACCCCTGAAAAAGCAGGCTTTTCATGTGGGACCACTGAGCATACAAGCACATCTTCCTAGGTGCCTGATTTATGAGTCCTATATCAAAATGTGGAAATGTAGGCATCTTCTAAGCGTGAGTGAGAATGGTAAGAGCTGCGCTAGAGTTGCACTCTTGCACCGAGATGCTTGATAACGTCACCAACAAAAGTTGAACCACATCTGTTGGATCCAGATTATAATAAACTTCATTCTTACGTGTCTTATCTTTTGACAGCTCTGGTATGGAAATTTAATCTTTTAACCTGTTTGTTTTTTCGTTTTTTTTTTTAAATGGAAAATCATTTGGTGAAGCCAGCCTTGTTACCTGCCACAAGATGTGCTTTTTGGTCTTTAACACACTGCCGGCGTGTGGAATCACCTTTGTGCATGATGATCTCATTAGTTTTTTATCGGCCAGCAAGGGTTTTGGATGTTGTGCGGCACAGAGATGTCCCCAACCCCTCCTTCAGNTGGCCCGCCGCTCGCCCGTGCTCCCCGCGGCCCCGGCACGGCCGGCAGGTAGGGGCCGGCCCGTGGGACAGAGGGAGGGAGCAGCGGGAGATGTCTGTGAGTGTGTGCCGGGCGTGGGGCTGAGTTCCCCTCCTTACCCTGGGCTTGTGCACCCGGGCTGCAGGGGAGTTGGAAAAAGGCCGGTGTGGTGACCACGGTGGTCGGTGTGGGACACTCTGGACTGCAGCGGGACACACGGACTGGTGTGGGACACCTCTAGGGCGTCCCAGAGTCTGAAGACCCCACCAAAGCATGTGCATCACTGTAGCAATCCAGCCAATGTNGAAGCCAGCCTTGTTACCTGCCACAAGATGTGCTTTTTGGTCTTTAACACACTGCCGGCGTGTGGAATCACCTTTGTGCATGATGATCTCATTAGTTTTTTATCGGCCAGCAAGGGTTTTGGATGTTGTGCGGCACAGAGATGTCCCCAACCCCTCCTTCAGCCGTGTGACCACCTGTCACCCAAATCCCACACAGGGTCCTGTTGCGTTTGCCGTTCCGTTCCTTTCCTCAATGCCGTGCCCAGCCCTGTTCCCCCCATTTTGCTCCCGCTGTTTGCCTTGCCACGTTTCCCACTGCAAGCACNACCTCTAGGGCGTCCCAGAGTCTGAAGACCCCACCAAAGCATGTGCATCACTGTAGCAATCCAGCCAATGTTCAGGTGGAAAGCACCTGAGGTCTGACACTGAAAGTCTCCGTTTATGTCGGAGTTGACAGTGAATCTGGGAGATGTAACAGCGTGTTTAAATTTTACGTTTTGGTGAAGCTCTGAAGAGAATAAAGTTGATGAGTAAATAGTCCTGGGCAGGTGTAAGTTGTAGAAGTATTCCCAGGTATTTCATGCTGAGAGAACGTGGCTCCTCCATGGTCCTTCCTCAGCTTCTCTTAAAGGCCTGAAGCGATGAGCTGGTGCCAAGCTTATGGGCTTTAAGCTTTGTTCAGCTTCCTGCAGAAACGGCTCAGGTGTGGTCCCTGTCCTGCTCATGACCTCTCTGTGGTACGGAGAATGATTTGGGAGTGAATTTGCTGCCAACAAGAAACTCACTTTACCCACTCATAGTTTTTAGCAGTCAGTAATTAGTTAATTGGATATCTTTGGCTCTCTCTTTGTCCTGTCTGTGAGGTTGTACTATCCTGGTTCTGCACCTGTCTTCCATAGGTATTGATTCCTGCTATGAATGTTCCTGCTCACCTACTGTTTTCCATTTTGACTGCTTTTACATGGCAACATTTTCTGACAACTGATACAGTGAAAGTATACTAAATGTTGACATTCACCTTTTATCCTGTGCTACCCTAATGACGATGTTTTCTCTAACACGGAATCAACTTACTCCTACTAGGAAACCAGTGTTCTTTTCTTTTCAGTAAAAAAATTTTTTTTCCCCAGCTATGTAGATTCTTCTCTATCAAGTCCTTCACCTTCTCGTTGTCTCTTTGGGAACTGTAATGAGTTACACTTTATTAAGCTCTTCTAGGCTCTACTGCTTCATGTCCTGTTCCACTTTTAAGCCCTATTGAACATGGAGTTCTGCTGCTACAGTGAGTAAAGTACTTCTCTTTATTAATTGTTAAATGCTCAGAATCTCTTGAGTTTGTTTTGTTTTTTGTTCTCTTGAATATGGCATTATTTACTGTTGTTTTATCAGGACATGGAACAATTAAATAACACTATGAGCACCTGTCAGTCAAGATAAATGAAGATAAACGGCTGTGACTACTAAATTAAAATCTCTGTAGAAGAGGAATGGGAAATGATGCAGAACAGCAGTGGAAGAAAAGGTAAAGTAATTTCAAATGTACAAATGACGGAAAATGTTTCAGAAAATTTTAAAATTACTCTCCCATTTAATGATATTATTTTTCTTCATGTTATTTTGTCTGGTTTCAATTTGCTTAAAATCTTAGATTAAAAGTCCTGTGTTCAGGCATGTCAGATCTCAGAGCTGCTGGCATTAACAGGTTTTGTTGTGGAGGCTGTGGTGATTTTTTTCACTGCACTTTGTGTTCTCTCTCTTGGCTTTAACACTGAGAATGACTATGCTCCTGGAGGTCTGACCTCAAGGGGTTGATACATGGATACATCTACCTGTGGGCAGCTCAATTTGTTAGTTGTACGCTGCTGTCAGTAAAAGAACAGGCTCTGCCCGTGGCCTGGGATGCCATCAGCCTCTTCCTACACAATTCAAGGGACCTGATCCTATATACAGCAGGGTGCGGATTCCATGTGAGACCAGATGCGAGTTTAGCACTGGACTGGAATGATATTATTGGTGATGATGCATGTGCTTCTCTAACTGAAGTTCCTTAGGGGACACAATTAAAGAAATCACATTTATCCTCAGTACTTGAAGTAGTATGAAAGTGCAGTATAAAAGTAGTATAAAAATATAATAGCAACATTATGTAACATACTATAAATTTGGGGTTGCTACATTTGTCACTAATGGGAATGGATTAATATTTATTTGTGAGGAATTATGAAGAGGTTATTTTTCTAAAGTGGAAAATTCATGAGCTTTTCACAGAAATTAATTATTTAGATATATCTGCATAATTTTAGTTTGCTAGTTATAATGGTTAGTGTCTTTATACTTTCTATTTATTCACATGTGGGCTTGAAAAAGAATTGAAAGCAAAACCTATTTTATACCAGTAGGGTCACAAGTACTTGCTGTAATACAAATCAGAAGACCAGATTTGCCATGGCAGATGCATAAATACTAATGTGTCTGTATTAAAAGAAAAAGACTGTGGACCCTGGCTAGTTCAAAGAAACATTATCTGATATTAAAAAAAAAATCAGAAAGCATGCATTTCTTTGACTACAGCTTCTCACATCTGGAAGCAGTATTCAGAGTATAGCACATTAGCTGTTTATCTTGCATATTTTACATCTTTAGTTTTAAATTAATTTTTAGAATGGAGTTCTAAAACTACTTTGGTTTTCTTTTTTTTTCAATGTTCCTTACATATCTGGTGATTGGGCATGGGTTTGCTTTATTTTAATGGAGTATCCACCCAAGTTCAAAGTGGGGGAAAGAAACATAGAATGAAGGGGCTTAAGTAAATTATTGTTACTTGGGAAAGAGCATTCAGCTATTGTGTTTGTTATCTGAAAATATAATCTTGCAGCTGGTCAAACAGACAAACAGTATTAAAACTTCTGAGAATAGGAGTGGAGGTTCATGTACTGTCTCTGGGGCTGTATCTTGAATCTTATGTGCAAAGCTGATCATCCTGGAGGCTAAATGGCAGAACTGAAATTCTTTCCTTGAAATGCTTCAGAGAGAAGAGGAGATGAAAGATGAGATGATGCAAAAGAAAACTATAATTTAATGAATGACATGGACAGTTGGATGTATCCTCCATAATTCTAACTGCTTTTGACCTAATTTCTAATTTTAGCCTCCAAACAACCCTACGCCTGTCTTCCACAATTTAAATAAATACAATGCAAAAATGCACTTTCTCATTTTTAAAAACTGCTTCCTGATAAAATTTCTGTGTCTTCTTTAGTCATTGGATGACTCTTGTGTCTGGAGACATGACAAATAATTGCTTCCCCGCACACCTCCCCAGCTGCTGAACACCTTTTGGACTGGGGAGATGCCAGAAATCACAGCAGCATGCCAGGGGAAGGATCACTTTGGACTATCTCTGCTTCTGATACTGTTTTTAAAGGGTCCGTTTCTGACTTACAGTAGTTAGCTGGAGATCTGCCTTGGCCCAGCAGGACAGTTATAATTCCACCTCATCAGTAGCCCAAACTGATTTCCTGAGGTCCTTTTCACTGTGTGTCTTCTGCCCTTGCTAAGGTTTTGGCAGTGTCTGTTACTAAATAACCTTCTGTGGCATCTTCCACTGTTCAGTGTTTTTCTAAAGTTCATCTAGAATCTATCTCTTTTTATACAGTCTGTCCCATGTGAGCAACACATTGGAAATCAGAAACTTCCCAGCTGCTCTTCAAACAGCTTTGCAGGCCGGGAAGGAATCTTTTGCTTCAAATAGCTTAATTAACAAACAAGCTGGACTGAAAATTGTTTGAGAACAACCAGAGTATGCTGAAACTCAGAAATGCCATATATGATGCATTTTCATCATGCATAGAAGGTTATATTTCAAAAGGCTCATAAATGCAATGCAATAATAGCTGGGGAAAAAAGGTCCCTTTTTATTGTCCTTTTCTTAGCTGGAATCTGGAAGTGCTTTGAAATGGTGGATACTTAAAAATGCTGGGAAGACCAAAACCATAGAGTTTTTCTTCTCTGCAGCTTTGGACTATCACTCGGTTCTGAGTCCATGGGTTAAAATATATTTGTTCGTCTTGAAAAGATACTGATTTTGCAAAACCTTGCTTTGCTTATGTCCTTTCTTAGTATGTCTAGTAACATGCCTAGCATCTGAATTTTTAAGAAAATGCTGAATTATGCCTGTTAAATGCAAGGAAGGTAAATACATCTTCCTGTGACCTTTACATTTAAGGCAGGATCCGTGTGTGTGACAAGAACAGATATGTTGATTCCTGTGTACTTAATCATTAGCTATCCATGACAGGGACCCCTACGTAAGGACAAGAGGATTTTAACTAGACCAGCCTTGCTTCTCCCTTATTTAACATCTGGACACTGTTGGATAAAAGCTCATGGCAGCTTGGGGCCATGAAGGGCCAAATGTGGTTTCCTGATCCCTGGTTACCATGATAAAATGGTGAGGGGCTTACTGTTATCTAGTCCACTGACACAAATGTAAGTGTATTTGGCAACCTGCTGAGAGTGAAGGTGTTGGTACCTTGGAGCTCTGCTTTTCCATAACCCTTGTTGTTCACCAGCTATCCCCACATCCTGCTCTCTGCTTTGCTTTTCTAGTGCTCATTGTGGGGACAGATAGCAGAAGAATGTCTTGAGACATTTTCTTGCCGCAGGAAGGTCACTTAGAAATGAAAAACCCCCTCAATCTGTAGCATCTTGCAGTTTCAGCTAAGGATTTAGATAATCCATACTCATCCATAGCCACTATCTGGAGGCTTGCACTGCAGAGAGAATCAATGAACATTTGTAGCCAGGCAGAAATTACCACTGACCACCTTCCACCACAGGACACTAAGAACTAAAACCAAGTGATTGGATTTCAGTTTATTTTTCCTTTGACATGTGAAAGAACATACCTATAGAGAGTGATCTGCTTTTATATCCTGCTATGAGGACATTTTGTTGAGCAATACCCTGAGAGGAGGTAGCTGGGTGTGCAGCTGCAGTGGGAGCTGCAGGCTGTGCCCTGGGTGGGGGACATGGTGGGAGCCCCAGGCAAGGGGCCATGACCTGGTGCTGACCCTTTGCACCACAAAGGGCACAGGGACCTGTGGCACCGGCCAGGTGAGCGGGGACTTGGACACAGCAGGAGCCAAAGGTTCCGCAGGAAGACCCCAGACTATCACAGGCACAGAGGATACAAAATCTGGGGATTCCTTTGTTGAGGGTCCGTCCCTAGAGGCACCAGCTTGAGCTGTTTCTGCATTACTGCACCACAATTAAATTGCTTTAAGGATCCAGACATCTGGGACTCTGCTGTGGGAAACTCAGGCCTGAGCTGGTAAGGAAACCCTGTCTGACCGTGAGTGTGGGGTGTAAGGGACCAAGAGGGGCACCCATGGGGTCACTGGAGCCACCCATTCTGAAGGGACTTTGATCCTGGATGGTCAGACAGGGAAGTTTCTTTAAAAATTTGGCAATCTAGCTCCAGAATTATTTAATATAGGGGCATTTCCAGCTCATATGATAAAATATTTCCCATCACCCTGCTCAGCAGGATCTCAGGGGGAAAATATTATATATGGAATTGTAATTATGAAATTATTATATTTATATATCTACATGGAATCTGTAGATATATAAAGGAGAAATAGGTGACATTTAAAGGCATTGCCTTTTTATTATTACTGTTATGTTTTTAAAGAATATTAGACATCTTTTATCTCAACAGTGTCTGGGTTTGTAACATGCATTGGATCACTGCTGCTTTGAGAGACAGCACAGTTTGAACTCAGCTCCATGCATTAGGGTATCACAAAGTCCACAAAGCTCCCAAGAGCATTCCCTGAGGAGTCTGTGGGACATAGCACCCAAGGCTTACCTGCCATGGTTGTGGTAATTGTAGAGCAGGATTTAAATGTAATAGCAAAGAACTGTCAGAACACTCTTAGAGCTTTTAGAACCATAAATGAGGAAGGTAAATAAATGAGATAAATTAGTACACTTGCTTTATGTGCACATTTGGATGCTTGAACCAAGGCTTCAAACTGACTGAACAGTTACACAAAAATATCATAGTAAGCGTTCGAGTAATTCAGTGTCATAAAGTCAGTGAATTTTTAATTATATTAAATGGGATATTGTTATCTTAATATTTCAGCTTTCTCTTAAAAGCTTTTTTTCTTTAGTGGGGCACAGAAGTGGAATATTTATGAATGCTCTTTATAGTGTTTGCATGATCCCTTGACATTAAAATAGCATTACTGAAGTAGTTGTTACCTTGTTCTGCTTAACAAAACCAGAAGATTAAAATCAGATTGCTTAATCATACACCAAAAAAAAAAAAAAAAGTCATATTAATAACAGGACTGGTGTTTTATTTTTCAGCTTTTTAGGAGTTGCACCTGCTAAAATAGATTGATGTGTTGCAGGATGCTTTATATTACATGAATGTTGCAGGAACTGTTTTTGCCATTATGGGTGGATTGTTGTAACAGTAGTTTCCTGATGACATCATAGTAAATTCCAGCTGCCCAAACAGTTATTTTCCAGAAGAGGTTATCTGCAGTGCACTTGCGCAAAATTACACTTTAAAAGGGCACTCATAGTTCCCTTGGGACTTGTAAACCAAACGTTTTGTCAAATCCGTAGTAAATACAGAATTCTTTGTTTTCGTTCTGTGTCAGTGGTAACAGTATGGGCACCACTGTAATTTGTGATTCTGAATTAAACAGAACAAGAATTATATTACACAAGACAAGAGAAACGGAAGTCTGCAGTGCAAGCTTCCTGTCATGAAGGGATAGATAGCGCAGTGGTTCTCAAATGTTTCTTTTTCTAGAGAAACTTTTGGCTGGTGACACACAGATAAGGGCCCAGAAGTTGCAGTAGTGTGTCCAGTGAAGGCATGAGTAGCCACAGAGCAGGAGAGGTTGCTGGTTGAGAAGCTGCACTAAGGCAATTGAGATTCCATTTTGTATGGGATGTTAATAAATATAGAGGTATATGCCTTTCCTAGAGTGAATCTTGATTAATTGCTGTTGTTTGGGGTGTGTTTTTGTTTTTAAACAGTAAGTTAATTGCTTAGACAAGCTCTTTAGGTAATGTCGTGAAGGCTGCATTAGAAATTATCATGCCTAGTCACACAATTCAGAGGTTCTTTCCTGGTTTAAAGAAGCCGTAATTAATATTGAGTCAAACATTCTTGGCAATTGCTGAATTTGAAATGTGTATTAATATATATTTAATGAAGAATACGCAACCCTGTCACTGACTCTTCGATAAATCTTGTAGCAGGAATATAAAATCTTGGAGTCTTACCAGTTTGTCAGACCCTAAGAACATCAAATAACTATTCTCTGCCAATTTCTTTCTAGCAAATTGCAGTATTCTGAGGGGATTTTAAATAACATGTTGTTCCAAGGATCATTTAATTTTAATAATGGTCTTTATTACTGGTATTTATAAATGTTGAAAATGTCCTGCAGTTTTTAATGAACTGTCACAACTTGTCTGTGATTTAAATAGCTTACCACGATCACACACACTCGCTTGGGTAAGGAGAGTGGCAGCAGTGGAGAAAGCTGGCAGATTAACTCTTTGTAGAATTCAAACTCTTTTGTCTCACTGCTTTGCTCATTGATTTCTCCTGTACTCAGTGATTATTTGCTTCTAGTTATCCACACATGTAAGAGTCTGCCAAGTTAAGACTTTTGATACAAATCGTGTAAAAACCAATTCATTGGTTTCTTTCATTCTTTTATTCTTCTCAGCGTTCACATACACTATAAAACTCCATAATTTTCCAGCCATTTTCTCTTCCCCTGACACACTCGTGTGCTCACTGGCATTGCTCTGCTGTCCCGCGGGATTCACTGCCGGTCTGTGCTAGGTGTGGTTAGGTTCCATCCTTGCACAGCAGGAATGGTTCTGTTCAGCACACAGATCCACCTTCTATCCAATGCAGCCATCTTCTCCGTGAAGGAAATCTTCAGATCTGTGGCTTTTCAGACCTCTTTAGTGACAACAAAAGTCTTTCCAGTCCCTGTAAACTTTCCCACTGAGGCCCAAATTAGTTTGGGTCAGTGTTGGCATGTCCTGTGCATTTGTCAGAGCCTTAGGTTTATCGGATGGACCTGATGAAAATGAGCAATGTGACTCTTGTGTCTCTAGGAGGACAAATGTTGTGCCAGGCCCCCTTCTTGCTCCTACACAGTGCTGGAGATTTCAGAGGTTCATGGATTTTACAAAAGATTGGCACCTCACCACTAGAATTCCTGCGCTCTTAATTTTTCTGCAATCTGATTTTCAGCATGTTATTTTGATCCATGTTCAGGAGGAGATTCTTTCCTCTCTGGGGAAAGCTTTGAAGTGATAGAAACATTTAAAAAAATAGTTTTGCTTGCTGACAGTGATTCAGCTTGATCCCAAACAATTTGTAATGAAAATACTTTTCTCCTCACTAATCCAATGTAACAATAATTACAAGAGCAGATCAATAGCAGGAAGTATAAAACAAAGTATTACTTCAGATATTAAGCCACAAATTGATCTCTTTGTCAAGCCTAAAGTAAATGCTGTATCAACATGTTTCAAAGATTTGAGGATGTTCTGAAACATGATGATGGTGGCCCAACAGAGGGAGAATAGTAATTTGTTTTATGCAAGTGTGTTAACACTTTGCAGCCTAGAAAATCCTGCTCTTACCTCATTGTGTTTTGCACTCACACATTACATCAGTGTTCTCTGACTATTGCTCCACTTGGCTGTGATAGCTTACAAGATTATCTCTGGATAATAACAATCCTCACTTGAATTGGAAAGAACCACCAGTACTTGCACACAGTCCAACACAAGTCTTGTGCAATTGGGAAAGGATTCCAGAATTTATGTGACAGATATTCTACTCCAAGTCAGTTATTGACCAAGATAATTCCTTCTTAGGAAAATAATGACAACACCAGAAGATCTTCATATCACAGAAGGTTCTTTAATTTTCTTGGATAACTGATGACTCTTGCAACTCTATACTGGCTAAATCACACTGACCTGTTCTAAAGAAAGTAGAGGGAAGGAAAGTCTGAGAAATTCTAGAATTCTTTAGAAAAGGAAACAGGTAATAGAAATTTATGCATTGTAACTTTTCTTCTAAAATGCAAGACCCAGTGTTTTTGAGGTCTCTTTTCCCTCCTAATGGGCTGAAGTATGAAAGTTGTCCTTGCACTACTATAGGCATACTGAGGTTTTAGAAACTGCAAATATCACTACTCAGTTCACTTCTGGTGGTTCTTTTATAAGCCAGTAAGAAAGATTGAAAGGAGTTGCGTGACTCTGAAGAATTTATGCTGAACATATTTCTTAGGCACTGAATATTCTGTGGCTTAGGTGTAGCACATTTGAGCAGTCAGCTTCTCTTCTAGGAGTGCTTGGCAGGTAGGTGCAGTGACCTGGAAAAAATAGGATTTGCTTTCTGAGGGGTTCTTCTGGCCTGGTGAGTCTGCAGAAGGAGCACTTAGGAATCTGAGGGATTTTGTTCCTCCCTTCCTAATGTAGGAGATTCTGCAGGGAGAGGTTTGGTGTGTCATCAGGTTTTTGTTGCTGTTTTTGTCTGCATAAGGGCTGCTATTTTTTTTACAGTACTCAGTCCTTTGAATTTCTTTTTCTGGTGGAAGTGAAGAATTTTGACTGGACTTGAGTAGTCAGAGGAAGAACTCTTTTTGATCCAAACCTCTTTCACCTTCTACTGAGTCAGTCCTCTCAAGTAGAGATGACCAGCTGAGCAGTCAGAATTCCTATTTGTCCTTACAGAAGTTACTCCTGTGTTTAACTGTTTATTAGTAGGAGGAGGAAGGAACATAGTAATTCTCAGGTCTTGGCCACCACTGACGCTTTGTCAGCCAGTTATGATTAGCTTGATCATTTAATTACTTTTCCAGCACTAAGAATAAATACTGCTTCACAGTGGAGAAAATAACAAAACTGCAGGTGTCCCTTCAGCAGAGCAAGACGGCTTTTCTCTAGTCTAGCCTTTTGTTGTTACAGCAGTGTTTCCAGCTGTGACACTTCCTTGTTGCCAAGTAGTAGTAAATAGCTGTGTAAATCACAGTAATGCTTGTACCATTTGGGTACAGCCGATTGCTTTTTGGCTCTAACGAGTGTACATATGCTTACTCTCGTATTTCAAAGTTAATTGTTAGTATTTCTGTGAAAGTGATATCTGTGGGAATTGAAGAATGACCACTTTTGAAGTGTTTCATTCCTCACTTGGAGCATACACCGTTTTGTTTAAATTGTATTTCAAATTTATTTTCTCCAAGACTGTCTTATAAACTAGAAGTCAGTAGCCATGGCCTTCCTAACCTAGAGTCAGTAACAGTGCTGGGATATTTGATTTAGGACAGCAAATACACACAGGTTCTGCCCATGCTACCTGCAGGCAGAGCTCAGAATGCTAGAGAGTGGTGGTGGTGTGCCTTGGTACTGGCACTTGCAGTCTGGAGTCCAGCAGAGTTTTGCTGAGTGTTGTTCATGTTTCTCGAGAGGAAATGGGTAGGTAGGGAGCCTGTGTGGATGGGAAGCCCCCTGACACTGGAAAGGATGAGTGGAGTAGTGGGAAGGCTGGAAAGGACTAGTGTCCTGAGCTGTTTGTTCTCAACTTGCTTCTTTGTACAGAGCTATAGGTATGCCTGGCTTCTTGTATACCTGCAAACAATACGGGTTTTTTACAGTTTGCTGTAAAAGCTGAATGAAGTGTGGGACTCGGGTAGCTCTTGAGGGTGAAGAAAAGGAAGAATATGTGATATGTAATGCATGGCTTTGGGTTCGTGCTGCTGAAGGAAACCTGTATCTCCACAGGCATTTTCTGTCTTGCGATGGGAGTCAAAATAGATTTTGCTGATAGGAAAATAATAAATACGGGTAGAATATCAGACTGCTTGTTATCCTTTTGTTCAAAGCATGTTGAGATGGACCTGAAGTTGAATCTTGACAGAGTTTCTCATCCGGGCTCATCTGCAGACCAGGAGACTGATTTGAATTGGCAAGGCAACCCAAATCCCAGTCCGCTGATTAAAGATGATGGAGAGCTGCTTATTGATGAACATCTTTCCCCCAGGAAACTGGTGAGTAGACATCCAACTTTTTAATGAAGTGGAAGAGGCAAACTGGCATATACAGAGCTGTATTAACCTTCCAGCTGCTATTGTACTGATTGTGGGTTGTTGCTTCTCTGACATTTAGACTTCTGTGTAAAGTAGATTCTGTCTTATGAAAGTATATCAAATGTTTGTCCTCCTTTCACCTTGTTTCATATCAAAAGTATTCCCAGCATGAATACGACTGTGTTTATTGTCAGGATTCTTGAAGCACCATGAAGAAAAGTACAGGTAGCATAATTATAATCTACACAGATCTCATTAATGCCATCTGGAGTACCTGGAATCTTAGCATTAGAAAAAGAATTTACATTAACCTTGTTCTAGAGATTGGAAATGTAACTTTAAAAGCACTTTTTTCCCCCTCTGAGTTAGTGAAATCTTCTGTCCTGCTAAGAAGCCAATTAAAGTATTCTGCAAATTATAGAAGTACTTTCTGTATAAAGTGGGTGGAATTTCAAAGCATATTTGAAATCTATGTTCCTTTTAGACTGGGTGAAATTATTTTGGTGTGCAGCCTGTTGAAAGAGAGTAACATGCTGAAATCATCATGAAGGAATTCACTTTGTGAAATATTTGTGAAAGAATACTTGGTTGCACACTGTATTGTACTTGCTCAAGACTAATTAAGGGTGAAATCCTGTGGGATGTGTAGGAGCTGACCAAACAACATCAGTTTTCCATGCTAAAGGAAGGGAGAGTTGAGAGCAGAACTGGAGGAGAGAGGCTTTCTGTGTTGCAGACCTACAGAAAAATCTCTCTTCCATTGGGGAGCATTTGTGAAAGACAGATGGGGCCTCCAAGGCTGTGATTCAGGTGCTCCCAACAGACAGGGTGGCGATCGCAGTGTCCATAATCCCCTGTGTATCCACTGCACCAGTGCAGCTTCCGCAGGGAGCGTATTCCAGCTGCAGGTTTACACCGCTCCCTAGCCACTCCCTAACTACATTCCAGTCACCATTTTGACCATGTGCTATAGGTTAGACAGAGCTATCATTCCCTTATTAGCCCAGTCTTTTAGTGTTTATAAAATGGTTGGAGAGGCAAAAATCCCTTCCTGCAGAGTGGATGTTTTAAGCCTTCTGGAGAAAAATTGCTACATGGTTGGTATGGTCTATGCCATTCATTTTCCTTTGGCTGGTGAGAATCTCCAACTTCTTCTTGGTCTTTTTTTAAAACCTGGCGTAGAATTTGACCAGTCTAATGTGTTTCTGGCCCACAGTGCCCTGTATAAATCTGATGGGAACTCTCAGGTTGGTCTGTATTGTTAGAGCATGAACCAAAGCCCATTAGAGTAACCAAAATTGCTGCCCTCTGATTCAATCGAGTCTGAGTGAAACTTTTAGGAAGCTCTTTCATTGGCATGAAGTTCTATTTCTCTGCTGCTTTAGTTCACAGCAAATTGTAAACAGAAAAGTGTATATAAGGCAATGTTACCCACATCCCATGAAGTTGCTGTTTATTATTTTGTAATTTTTTAAAAAAATGTAGATAAGAAGTTAAATAATTGAGTTCTGCCTTTTTTGAGATTTGTGGGTTTTAATGTTTGTAAGGAATCTCATTTCAAAGATTCTTTTAAATGGAAGTGCACTGTCCTGCTAATTTTTCTGGGCATGGTTATTTCCTGCCCTGGAACCTGACATTTGTGTTGGCATAGCTGGCATACTTCCTGCTCAGAGGAAAAACTACATGACATTGTCAAGGAAACATGTACAGTGTTTATAGCTTGTTTTAATAACATATCCAGTCTATCTATTCTCTGACCTTTAAGTTGATCAAATGGAAACCACTGCTGCCATAAATTTACCTCTTCTGGATTTGCAAATGTTCAGAATGTTCAAACATTTAATACAAAACAAGTTTTCACATGCATAATTCTTTAAGGACCCACATGCCATTGACTGTAGAGTGGTTTGAAAGGTTGTCTTGCTTAAATCAATACAATTGCAGTATCTTTTTGATTGTCTTATTGTTGTGAATATTTTAGGAGTTATTGATTGTATCTCTTGAAGTGCTCTGAGAAGGAAAGTAATAGACTTAAAATACAGGCTCATTAAAGGAAAACTGTTTTACATTCAAATAAGGGCATGGGCCACACTTCTGCAGAGTGTTGTAGGCAATTTTTGGACACCTTATGGATGTTCTTAAGGAAGGTTTATGTTCTGAGATACATACTCAGCTTTACTCCTTGTCCTCACAATGGTCTGTCTTGTACCAGTTCAGTTTGAGTTTGGGGAAGCTGCAAAGTCTAGTGCAGAGTCTATGACGATTGGGCACCTTGAACTGCAGCCTGCAGCCTCATTTCTGCCTGCACATTTGACTCATTTTGCTGTTTTTCCAGGGATATGGCTGTCTATTTTACAGTGAAACCATTAGCAGTCTCCATTAGCAGTCTGCATTATTAAGAACTCTCTAAAACTTGTAACACTTGTGTTCCTTCACTTTTTTATCCACTTGCTGCATTGTTTTCCTCCAAAGAGAAGAAAGTTTGGCTTAGACTAATTTTTCTTTCTTTCCTTTTTGCCTTCTTGGAGTGTATAGAACAAAAGACAACTTCCACAAAACAACTGGACCCTTGCTCATTTTCCATTTTCTTCCTCTCCATAGTGGATCCCCCCACTTAGACTTTATGCTCATTCACCATAGGGTTTGCAGTCTTCTGTAGCCTTGTTTCAGCATAATGTTCACTTCAAATCCTGTATGATTCCATATTTCCATTATGTTAATTACATCTTCTAGTTTCTGCTTGCTGCCAGCTCCCTTGCTGCACTATCACATGCAACATCCTTTCATATTTGAATGTTCTTCATCCAAGCTACAGGTCAAAAGCTTTTGATGCAAGGGTTGATATCATTAGATATACTTTTTGTTCTTTCTGCTAGTATCAATATCAGTTTTATGGTGTACTCTTTAATCTTCGTCCATATGAGTAGGCACTCTTGCTTTTCCATTTGTACCTGTCCTATTGATATTTCCAGCTCTTTATTTCCCTAGTTATATTCCTATTAATATTTCCCTGCTCTGCCCATCCTTATGCATGGTTGTCAGATATTGTAGAATACCAGGGTGAGCAAATTCTCTCTTTTTTCTGAAAACTGGCTAACAATGGGCCATTAATTTTTAACTCTGTTAGGGCTGTGACACAGATTTTTCATTAAACTTGGAGAAACTGAAATTAAGGGCGCCACCTGTCTTTAATCACATTTTTATTTTGTTCTATCAACCCCCATCCTCTCCCCACTGTTTGCAAAGGATCTTTTCCTGACTTCCACTAAAAGCATTCCACTTGTCAGAAGAAACTCATTTTACAAGGTCAAATGATCTTCCAGACATTGTCACGTTATAAAATCCAATCACGTTTGTGTGTGATCTTTAGAGAAGAAAGGAAGTATTCTCTAATTTCGCTTTTTATTGATCCTGCTCCAACTAATCATGTTTTCTAAACTCAGGAACACGTGTTCGGAAGTGGTGTTTAGTTCTGTTGCTCGGGAGGTTAGGGTGTATTTCATATGGTATGCACTCATCTGCACGGGAAAAAGAAAATGCTGGAGGGTCCTGGAACAACAGGTTGGATTCTTGCTGAAATGGCTCAATTGTTTCCTTTTCTCTTTTGCAAAAAGTTTTCCTCACAGTTGTAAGATAAATGGATTTGAGAAAAAAACTGGACATCAAGAAAGTGCAGAATCTTGATAAATTAGGTAGAGTAAGGGAATGGAATTTGACTGAATTTGGATCTGCTGAATCCTTCATTAGAAATGTATAATAATTTATATTTTTTAAGTTTGACAGGTTCTCTGGAGGTCTGCCAGTTTGATCTTCTGCTCCAAGCATAGCTAGTTTCAAAGTTAGATCAGATTGATCAAGGTAGCAGATAGTAGAGGCAATACTGTGAACTGGAAAGAAATGAGAAAGCCTCCTTTAGTTTCAGGGCTTTCCTTTCATATGTTCTTCTCCTAACACGAATGCCTTTACAGTAGTGAAAGCTTGTAGTTGTTATATTAGTGTTCATCTGCTGAATTAGTGTTCATCCTGCTACTTAGGCACCTGATGTTTTACATTCGAATTTTCACATCAGGAAGCTTTATATTTATATGCATGCACACACAAATGCATGCTTTTATATAAAAAAACCCCAGATATTAATGAACTTACAGCCACCAGTGCTTAACTAACATCAAATAGCATTACAGTCTTGACTTTTCCATGTTCAGTGACACAATCTTGAGCAATGATTGTAGCTACTGTCTGTGCACGTAATTCCTAGATAGGAAAAAGAATTATGTTGGGGTATAACTTTTTTTTTATATCTCTGTGAGGGAAAGTAAATCCTTAAAACAAATCTAAGCAAAAACTGATGTAAGAATGTCTACTATCCTGTCCACTCCTGACCTGCCTGTTCAGCACATAGTTGAAACTGAGTATTTTTCCTCCTACAGAAATGACACAAGCTATTTCTGGAAGATCAGTAAACCTCCCATCTTGTTTCTGGTGCCCTACATGCCCGCTGAAGTTTGCAATAATTAGATTTCCCAGCAACTTGCAACATCAGACCCTTAATACTGGTTTAAAAAAGGGTGTCACAACTGTGAATCCCCAGCATGAGTCAGTGAGGAGCTGAACTGTAGACAGCAAGACTAGGCAAAGGCCTGTCCATGTGGATCTGCTGGCACGACCTGGGGGCTTCAGCACAAGAATAAAGACATCTTTATTAATGCATCCACCACTACTTAAATTTCTTATTTACTGCCCTGATCTACACATCCCATGTAAACCAAGAAAATCTCTTTCTGTAGCACCTAGCTAATCTCTTCATCTGAGCTGAGAGAATGTATTTATCTGTATATGCAGAAAGTAGTGAAATACAGATAAAGATACTAATCATGGGCATCTGCAGCATTTAGCCATTTTGAAAGGAAGTTTGCATGTGGGACCACAGAGAAATTCTGTTCCCTGTCATTGAAAATTCCTTGACTTAGAATCACTTAAGGCCTATTAATTTGCTAATACTTTTCTTCTTAGAAGAAATATTTTGTCATACTTCTAGCAACTTTTTTCTTTTGTGAAGGAGAGATTATAATTGAGTTGGGAATTTGAAAAAAAGAAAGTAATAAACACATGAATGGACATGTATCTAGAATTTGCATACAGGTGTTGTATTCAAAGAGAACAAGCTCACCACTCAGGAATTCCTGTCTTAGCCAAATAAACCAAGATCAGCAAAATAAATGCGCAGCTGGAAATATTTCTCTGACAGCTGCACGCAACTTGTTGTTCAGCAGCATGCCTACTTTTCTTAGAGTATGTGAAAAATCTAGGGAAGATAGAAGACATCACTTGTAAATGCCAGTTTTGACTGAACAGATATTATTTGCCAATTAAGGAATTTACAGATAGTTGCAAGAGGGACTTGAACTGGATTTCACAGCATCCCCAGGTGACTGCTCTGCCAGTTGGGAAGCTCTGCAAGCGCAGAAGTATTTCTCACTTGCAATTTTTTACAGAATACTTACTGGCTTTTCTTGTCAGTCAGAGGAGAAGCTTTCCAAACCAGTGCACAGTCCCCAACTGGCCAGACATTTGGCCAGACATTTTGCATGGTGGGAATGGTTTGTGAGACATCATGAACTTGCTTCTTAAAATACTGGCTAAATGATTTACCAATAACTTCTGCATCATATCATGAAAAATAGTTTTACTCCTATTTTGAAGAAGGTAAAAAAAATGTAAAGTGAACTTTATTTGTCTTTGGTTTACTTATCCTATATTCAAAGTATCTTCAAAGACTTGTGTAGTGCTTTACCATGGAAATGTGTCCTTTCAAATAAACAAATTTACAGTGGAGTGTAAAACTGCTGCTCAGAATCAACCTTTCAGGCCACCTTCTTGAACATTACATGCCAGAAAGATTTTGATGTTTGATTCTTCAGAAAACATTCCCCTTCTCTGTCTAACTGGTACCTGCCTTGCAGGGCTGCAGATGAGTGGCAAGCAGAGTCCTCTCTGAACACCAGCAATCAGCCTAGAATTATATTGATTTTTTTCAAGGTATCTTTGATCTAAAATAACTGTGAATATATCCAACTCTTTGCCTAGAACAGATCCTTGGTCTCTTTTTGTTTGCCCTACGTGGAGGCTGAGCAGCTGGAAACAGCCAAAGAAACACCCAGATGGTACAGCACATTCATGTCTGTAAGCATTCCTGGGGCACAGGCAGAGACACTCTGTCCCTGGCTGTCAGAACAGCCCATCAAGCTATGGGCAGGCAGTCATTACCTGAAACCACAGTGGGACACCTCTGAATTAGGGCAGGAGCCTGTCCTAGACCTGGGATGGCCCTAGGAATGAAGAGACACAGAGCACTGTAGCATCACTTCTATCCAGAGGGTGCCAGACATCTCTCTGTCCAAGCTGATGACCCCTTCAGTGTGTTGGGTCATGATTTCTTTTCTCTTGCAGCAAAATTCTTCCTAAATATTCCTCCCTTCAAATTTTGATAAAGGTTCCCATGACATTAAACAACAGCATAAAAAGAAGATCCTGCTAAATACTTTTCAATTTTGCTTAAGTGTTTCCATGTCCTTCCCTAAATGTCCCCCATTCTTGGTGTCAGAATTTTAGCTGTGACATGAGAAGTATCACACTTGCAGGTGCACCAGCATGCCAAGAATGGTGTGTGGAGAGTAGTAATGTCTTGACTATCTTCCACAGGAACCATTCCCCACATTTCCTTCTCTTGAACTACCGCCCTGGCCTTTGCTTGGTGACTCGCTTGCAATCAACACCAGGGGTCTCAGTGCTTTAGTGCCTTTAAATGAGCTCATATCCTCCACCCAAGAGCATTTCTCATTTCCTTCATGTACTACACTAACTTGTGCATCCCACAGCAAATTGGTTTCAAGCTGTCCCAGCATCTCCTCACCATCAGCAGATGGAAGGACAGCGACTTTCACAGAGAGTCTTGGAAACATGGAACAGGGAGGTGGGCACCGAGAATACATGGAGTTTGTTGCATCTGGTTAGCACATGCTTCAAGGCAGCTATTTATAGTTCAAAGAGCTGGTGATGACAGCCGATAACCCTTTCCAGCACTGGACTCACAATTCTGCCTATTGCAGTACAAAAATGCGGGTGTGCTAAGCAGCCCATCTCTCAGACAGTGGAAAAGGTACAAATAGTGGATCAGGAAGAGGAAAAGGAGGGCAGGGAATGACACTGGTAATCCCTGGTATGAGAAAAGGGGATAGGGAACCCTAGACAAGGAGATAATGTAACTTCATGCAGGTTTTATACTTGGATTTTGAAAAAAAATATCAGGGAGAAGAACTGTGAAGGGAGGCTGTCTGCAATACAGCAGGGGAAGGACAGCATGCAGGGAAACTTGCAGACAGAAAAGGAGAAAAGGACAAAAAAGGAGCAAAGGCTCCTTGGGGTATCAGGACCTTTTGCTTCTCAACTGACAAAGTGTGTGACCCTAAGCTTATTACTTGTTCTGAGACTTCTTCCTGCTCTGATGTAGGCTCTTAAAACTATTTTGATGGGGAGCAGGGAGGTATTTTTCAGAAGCTTCTTCCTTTAATGACAGTGAGCTTGCATCCAAATCCAGCAATCCGAGCGCATGGTTTTAAGCCAGGACATCAGCTAGCTCTCGTTTCACACATAATCTCGTGCTATGTGACAGACAGTGTCATCTGCTGAAAAGGGTCACTGCAAAATATGTCTTGCCATGAGAGATCTTGTGTTCACTTGGAGGGAGAAAGAAGTCTGTAGTTGATAAGCTTGCTGCCTTTGCAAGACCAAAACACATTTTGTGGTGGCTGCATGTGGGGATAGAGGCTAGAAGCTTTCTTATGTTCAACGTGCTTAAAATCACAGTTTAAAAAAACAAGATTAAAAAGATTAAAAATAATTTTAAGCATAATGTTTTAAAAATAGGTCAAAAGCAGTTGGAGATATTGGATAATTCTGTTTCTTAGGAGTACAAGTCAAGACCTTATAAAGGGGGACAGTTTTTCAAGAAGGAATGCTCAGCTTTTTCTGGAAACCATGTCCTTTAAAATTGCTATCTCAGTTACACTCAGACTGTTTTTGGTCCTTTGTAAGAAGATGTGGAACCACCAGAGGAAGTTGCAGCGACTTGTGCACAATAAAAATGTTACCTAATGGGCAGGAATGTTCCAACCACCATTTTTTCCTTGCAAAATGAACTGCATATTCTCATGGTTATTTTTTCTTCCCAAAACTCATAAGCAGAGGTCATCCTACACATTCCCTTCTAATGAGTAAGTTCTCCCTTATTAAAAACCTGAAGAATGTTGTAACTTTTTAATAGTGAGAAAATTTGTCTTCTGTACATGGAGATTACCAAATGACTTTCTGCCTTCACCTTTAGTAAAGGCCCAAAAGGTTGGTGACAGTACTTTCAACCCATGCTCATCTGAGGAGGAAACTCTGATTTCTTTGAAGTGAGCATGTTCATAGCCCCACAGTCTAAGTCTTTTCACACAGAAAGGTGAAAATTTAGAAGTTTCATCACTATGTATAGCATCAACTATTTCAGGCAGTTGGTGTGACAAATAAACCTTGATTCTCATTTCTCAAGGGTTGTTTCAAATTCCTCCATGAACCACTAACCCATCAGGAAGAAAGGATAGAGTTCTTCTGGTCTGCTTTGAATTCATGCAACTAAGGTGGTGCAAAGGAGGTTGTGGGATATGTATCCTGAATGAGGGAAACTGAGGAGAGAAGCTGGATCATAGCTGGAAGAAATAGGGGATGAGAGCAGTGGTAATGTGAGATTGCTTCAGCTCCTTGTGGAATTGCAGCCTGGCATCTTCGGATTTCACAGCCCTGCTGTAGTTTTCACTGGCAGTCATAGACCTTCCCTCTCCTCTGTGTATAGCTTCTGCTTGTTTTGTTCCTCCTGCTTACCTCTGCCAAGGCAAAATGTACATGTAGGTATCAACACAGACTTTAGGATATTAGGCAAGATTAAGAAAGAGTCTGCATTCACACACACATCCTTGCTTCATGCAATGGTTCATCCAATTACTACAATTTTGTAAAAATAATGAAGGATTTTGAAGGCCTCTATTTGCATTGCCTAGATATTTTCAAAGGAATTAATAATTCTTGTAATTAGTGTAGTCTGCTTTCAGAGAAGTGAGCTGCTTGAGCTAAAATCATGTTTCCTTTTAGTGTTTTGGGTTAAAAGATAAATGGTGTGTTTTGTCGAGTTTTACTACCAGCACCTTTGAACTACAGGTGATGCTTGAGGTTAACACTTTCTCTCTGCTGAAGATTAGTGCAGGACTTGTGCAAATCTTACAGCACGAACATACTGCTTAAATGAAGCTAGCTGGCACATAGGTCTGTTGTTGGTTTGCAGTTTGAGTCTAACCCTCAGACTTGACTCTTTAAGCAATGTATAAGTTTTGGGAGACTAGAATATTTTGGGACTACAAGGAAGACAGGTGTTTGAATACTAAATTTATTTCAATGTGATTGCACATCTAGCTGTGGTGACCTGAATATATGTTGACAAAACACTGATTGAAAGTCTTTCTACACCTTTTTGCTGCTGTAATATCTGGTTTATTGCATGAGAGTACACATATATTTCTGCTTATCTTTACAGAAAATTTTGGCAGGCGTAGATGATCTGCAGCAAGTGAAGGCCCTAGAGATGCGAGTAGACACCAGAGAGATCAGCTTGGGGAGCTTTGGTAAGAAAACACTTTATTTTTTGCTCACCATCTTGAATTTTCCTTTATTATGTCTTTACTGGGGACTCACTGACCAACAGCCAGTGAAAAGTACTGTCCTTCTCAAGAGTTCTTGAAACAGGATCTCCCTGGTGTACATCACACTCTTTGATCTCTGTCTTCTTGTGTGAGGCTCTGAATAGGACTGGAAACTCTGGCAATAGGATGAGTGACATGACTTCTGTCTGAAGCCAATTAGTTTGAACAAATTTTTCTTGTATGATATGCTAGGCCCGAAATGCGCATTTACTCCTGTCTCTAGCAAAACAGGAGCCAAAGGTCAGCTTCTCTCCACTGTGAGATTTCCCTGTGACTAAGGAATTGCCAGTGGCTTATGCTTCCAGCAGCCTATCTTTGCACCCTGTACAGCCTCACTGAGCTCTGCTGGAAAATGAGTTGGAGGCACGTCCTCTAGAGACATGATTTTGATGAGCCCCAGACAGCCCTAACACTTGTTATTATTTTTATATCATCATCACTGCACCAGGGAAGTGAGAAGTACCAAAGGAAATCCCTCTGTAGCAGAGTTACCACCGAGAATATAAAGCCTTCCTTTTTTTCCAGCACTGGCAGTCATTTTCTGTCATGTGGATTCCTACCACACCCAAGTCCATCTTCTGCTACATTGAAGCTGAGTAACTACTGCAGGGTAGTAGTTACTGCAGGGTAATAGTTTCTGTGCTAAAAAGGAATCCTGTCCCCAAAACTGTGTGCTGGTGTTTTCAGTCAAGCAGTTAATTCTTCATATGCAAATTACTATAATGTAACAGCTGATTAGCTTTAATGGGTCTTTTGATATCTATTTGTCAAGAATGGTTGAGCAAGAACAGTGAAGAGGGCTTTTGTTTTCTATTATATAGCCCCTTTGTATTGGTTATTCTGTTTATTTCATGAATAAGTCTCTTTCTCATAGGCACTTGATAATTTAAGGTAAATTACATCCGTTTCTTTCAGAGATCATAATCTATTCAATCATGTTTCCTCCAGTTGATAAGGAAATCTCATTATGCCATTTCTATAATGCTCAAAAGTGGTGCTCCCATTCCTATGCCATTTTACATTAGCTGTGACAAGCTAGCAAAATATTTCACCTTCATCACTCCCTGCTTCCCTTTCCTTTCCATTACTGGAATAAATCCCTTTCTCCTCTCCATGGTTAGCCTTTTGCAACCTTTACAGAATACAAAATACAGAACACTATGTCCATGATGCAAATAACTTCCATCTCTTTTATATCCCACTGTTCACACCAAGAGTTGGCCCTTGAGAGCCATAAAAACCAGCACCTGCAGGTCCCCACTGCTTTTGAGAATAACAGAACATCAAGACCATTCTGAATTTCCTTCTGGGTATTTTTAAGGTGCGTTTCTGAGTTTCCTTCCTGTGAAAATCTCTTTGCAAATGTCAGCAGGTGGCTAGGGCAGAAAGTTTACTTCAGTTTCTTTCCATTTTTTTTTTCACATGGCAGATGAATTTCAGGCACATGGAGTAAGGCCTAAATTTTTAGGGGTTTTGCAGAGCAGTTTGCACCTCCACTGTGAATGGTTCAAGCAAGACTGCTGTTGAAGATGTTGGGCTCATTGCCTGCTCCCTCCTGGCTGCCTGCCCCTGGAACTGTGCTGCTGACCTGGTCTGTATTCACAGGGGTCTGGAGAAATAGCCTGAGGAAGAGATGGTTAAGAACCTGACCAGCTGGAATGGCAGACATTCCAGTGTGACAGGATGTAAAGTTTTCCCCCTGTTAGGATAGTTAAGCAGTAGGAGTATCCAGAGAGCTTTGGAGACTTCATCTTGGTAGGTTTTCAAGACCTGGCTGGCTGAAGGCCTGAGCACGCTGGTCTGATCTCACAGACAATCTGGCTCTGAGCAGGATGCTGGGCTTGAGACCTCTGACAGTCCCCTCCAGCCTGGTCTGCTCTGTAATTCAGTGTTTCTTTTGCCTTTCAAACCTGGCTAATAAACCTTCTTTATGTACATTTTAAACCACTTCACCTTGCTTTCACTGTATTCCTTGGTTGTGGAAGATGGGTAAGAGCATCTTTGCTTGCATGATCAGTCCACAGTCAGTAAACAATATTGTTTTGACTGGTTTTATGCGTAAAGATAAAATAGGCCATGCAAGCTCTTAACTGGCCGGGTGAAAGTGTTAAAAGCTATGAGACCACACATGAGTCTGGGTCACCTGGAACCTTACAGCACTCGAATCCCAAATTTACACCACAGTTTCCACTTGAGAAACATTTCAAGGTTCACAGCCTGTGTTATAGACTGCAACACAAGCACATGGGACCTAAAGATTTCTAGAATGATTTAAGACTTGTTGCTTGATGTTTTTCTTGAGACCATTCCACTTTGGGATGTGCTACACTTGAAAGCACCATCCTGTTAACCTTGCCCAGTTTGTCAGGTCTGCCTCTACAAAATGGCATGACGTGGTGGGGAGGAAGAGTTACTTTCCTTAGGGACATTGTGTGGGCTAAAACATGAAAAGACTGATACTGAAATATTTTCATGTGATAAGTTTTTAAGTTAAGGAAAAGCTTCAAACCTGAACCTAAATCTGAATTTTTGCAGGGCTTGGGGTAATTGGTGAATGCTCTAGCTGTTTTCAATGCACCTTGCTGAGTGACAGATGAAACACTGAACTCCCTGGCAAGTTTTGTATCCAGCTTTGCATATCTTGGAGTTGATTTCTGTGCTCTTCAGCTGCACGTAGACCTCGGTTCATATTCAAACAGAAGGACTATTTCCTTTTCATTAGCTTATCCCTTCAGTTTTGATTGCTGACAGGTATGGAATTGCATTCATGACCGGCTCATAGAAATTCCTGTTGAAAATAATGGTGGGATAGAGTCATTTAAAACACTACATAGTCCTCTTATTTCTAAGTAATTTTAATAGCTCCAAATCAAGTTACCCACAGTGCTGTTCGCTGGTCCTTATTGAATTGTTGCCTGCTGGTGGCCAGACTAAGTTGATTACGTGTCTGGAGACTGCCACTTCCCTTGCACACATTTTATCAAGGCAGAGCTCTGCCAAGGGTTCAGAAGTAGCCATGTGCTATTTCTCACACAGGGTCATCATCTCTCTTTCCTTTTGCCCTCTTCGTTGGCATTCCTGGCGCAGAGCTGGGACACCTCTGCTGGCAGCCAGTGTGGCAGCAGCAGGTGCTTGCACGGCCGGGGAGCAGCACAGAGGCTGGAGGAGCGAGTCTGGTACAGGTGTTCCTGCCCAGGATGGTCTCGGCTTAGCTGGTACTGACAAACTCGCTGAGCAGGGCTTGGACAGGGTCTCCAGGAGTCACAAGTATGTGTGGGGCAGCGTGCTTATGTTAAACCCTGCACTGATCTGTTTTCTTCAAGATCCCCATCTCAGGTAGCTGGACTGCAGCTGCCTTGGGTTTGCCTGGAAGGGCTGTGGTCTCACCTCCAGTTGTATTGCCCAGTTCACCACAGAAATGTGCAAAAAATGAGTGTGTAGAAGTAGCATCAAAGTGATGTATCTCACTTGATCAAACACAGCTCAAGTGAACTAAACAGACTGTTTAATTTACATGTCAGGTTGCTCTTGCTAGAAGAGTACAGTCTGTTTTCATATGCCTGTTTTGTATTGTAGGATCAACAAAGCATGATAATTGCCTGATGCCAAGGCAAGCATTTGTCAGTAATTTCTTTTGTTTGTTTTTCACTAGTCCATATTCCAAAAGACACAAGAAGTCAAGCCACAATGATTTTTTTGTTAACAATAGAAAAACAAATATATATGATGCTACCTAAAGAATACTTCATAATGTAAACAATAAGCATTAGAAATAGAAGCGTTGTAACTTGTAGAATATAATAAAACCAGTATTTTGGCTGCTTTCTTTTTACTCCTAGTCAGTTTTCTAAATATCACCTGCTGTACCAAGGCACTTTGGACATGGCTACCCTACTTGTGAAGTGCAGCACTTCAGGCAGTGTTGTTGAGTGTGTGGGTATCACTTTTATTCACCTACCTTGCACATTGATTTCTTTCTGCCCTTCCTTTAGTTTTGTTCCACTGGTACAGCAGAATAGTTTAACACTAGGACATTGTTGGTGGTTAGTAATTTCAGAGCCATGTAACAAAACCGGTCTTTAGTGAAAGGGAATCGTAGACAGATGAGATAACGCTGCTCGTCATTCTGAATTCTCAGCCTTGTCCTGCAATCATCAGCATTTCTGAGGACCATTCTTGTTTTTAAAAATAGAAATTATACACAATTATACAAAGGAAGGCAGTTTCAGGATAAGGAATATACTGCCTGTGCTTCTAAAATTAATGTAGGAGTTAATATTGTTGTATTTTGGAGTATTTTTATATGTTACTATCATGTGTCCTTGCTCTGAGGAAAGATGCCATGAGGGTTAAAATTAAGAAAATTAGAAATACATTGTTACATTGGGATAAGTATCTCCTCTTATTTCATCTTCCAGCCTCTAATCTATTTATAAGGATTTGGGACTCTAAAACCCAGAAAAATCAATGGGACAATGAATTCTTAGCACCAAAGAACAATTTCATACCGATATGAAACTTAAAGGAGGGAAGAACCTGCAGACTTGCAGAAATACATTGCAGAATATTGCTGGCAGAATTTTGCACCACCATGCATTGTGTACTTCTATTTCAAGCTAGTAAACCACACTTCGAAGTGTAACACTTCACAAGTTCCCAGGGATAGATTGTGCCAAAATGCAAAATGAAAAAAAAAAAAAA
>VYXC01009494.1:236368-334532 GCA_013397175.1 Platysteira castanea
ATTTCTTAAGGCATGATTTATATCAGAGGAAGTCTTTGCTCAGTAGCTGCTATGACTGCTGTGAGTAATTAACAGAGATCCTAATATTTCCGCTGCCAGGACTCCAAATTATTTCGTTGCCATATATATGTATAAATGTATAAAACCTGTTTGACATGAGAAAGCATACCCTGCAGGATGAGGATTGTGTATTCTAATTTGTGCTCCAATTTTTATGGATTGTGGAAAATGATTAAAAAACAAGACTAAAAAAACTGCATAGTGTGTTTTGAATTTTTTTGTATTTTCAAAAGTGCTTTGCAAAGACATGAACTTAAATACTTGCAGTACAGCATGGAGATCAATATGTGCATTATAGTCACTCCAAAATAACATGAAATGTAGATAATGCTTCTATTAAAACATGATTTATTAAAATGTTTTTGCCATAAATGCTCTTGTCCTGTTTGGGGAATGAACAACATGACCTCCCTTGTTTGATTTTGAGATCCCACTCCCCTTTCTTTCTTTTATCCTTTGCAGAGCACTGGAATGGTGTCCTTCTGGACATTGGTAAATCACCCTTGCCAGACAGTGATTACTCAGAGAACTCATAAAAATATTTGCTGAAAACACATTTTAATGTTTCAGCAATGATCCAGTTTGTCTAAAATTGGTATTACTTCTACATGGTTGCATGTTATACTGGAGGATGCTCACCAGCCTTGAGTAAACCCTGCTAGTGGGAATGGGTAAATATTTGCAACTGTCCGTAAGAAATGGTTTCTGAGACTTCAGCTTCTGTCTAAATTATTCTGTTGCTCAGAGGGATTTGGTGTATGATTTTGGTTCAGAGATACCTTTAGAGTGAACCAAAAAGGCAAATGTCTCTCAGGGACAGAAAAAAAAAAAAAAGCATTAATTAAAATAACAACAACAGAATACTGAGGGTTTTATAGGTATGAAATTTGTACAGTTCAATGGTAAACAATTGATCATATCCAGAAAATTAAAAGAAGAAAGCAATGCTTTGCAAAAGGTAGTGTTTGGGGGACCTGTGAACTATAAAAGATGATGATGTGACATGGAACATTATGTGTTTGTTGTTTGACTCAAAGTTACATTTTGAAGAAGTGTTAGTTGGCTGTGGATCCAGTAAGTCCATCACTACTTGCCACTAAATAGGTCATGGAATGCTATACTCCAAAGTATCCCTTAGCTCTGCAGAGTATCACTCAGTTAATAGTCAATCAGGATGGGGAATCAGACCAAAGAAAACAGACACCCATCAAGCCAGTTTCTTTTGTTGTCTGTCTGGAAAGGTGCCATATCAGAATTTCCAGAGAGGGGTTCAAAAACTGTAATTGGGTAGTCATGCAGACAATACGTATATGTTTCAAAAATGCAAAGGATGAAATATTTTTTGAGTGAAATAATCTCACTGATTTTCTTAGAAGAAGTCCAGCACAGGCCTGGCTGAAACAGCAAAGAAATGCATGTAAAATTAGATGCTTCAACTTGTAATTGTCGTAAATTTCCTTTACTCTAATCCCAGGTCTGCAAAGTGATTCTTTATTCTGTTCCCACAGGTGTGCATCTGCCTAATCTGAGAGAACTGAAGTTGAACAATAGCTTGCTTGTGTCTGTGAGGTAAGAAGTGAATGATTCCATGAAATAAATATAAAGAATAACAGCCCTCAACTTTATTTAAGTGATAAAATCTTCGTTTGTGTTGCTTTTCATTCCTTCCATTTCTCCATGCCGTGATAATGGATTAGGTCATGAATGTATGCTCCACTACCACATAAGTTTAAGGACAGGACCTGATGTGGAATAAATCAGTGTAGCTGCAACGGTGCTAATGAATTAGCCCTAGTTTACCACCAGGGGAGTTCCTGCTGTGCTGAAATCCATGGAAATTCGTTGCACATTTGAAAGGAGCTAAAAATTCCCCTCTTATCTATGTCTAGGTGCTGGGATTTCAGTGTTTCAGCCTTTGGGCTTTTACTGTGCACAGTAGCCTGTTCTGTACGCGTCAGACCAGTTCCTCAGCTGATGAAAATCACTTTGGCTTTACTGAAGTCAATGGAATCAGGTTTATTATGAGAGCTGCTCTGAAGCCTGCATGTCCCTGGCTTGCTGAGCTGCATGAAAATGTCACGTTTTCTCCTAGACAGCTGGGGAGTTGGTTGGTTGGGAAGGTGAAAACCATCACAATGAGGAGGCAGAGCTGTCTTCTCTCTCCTGTGCTGATGTCTGTATCACTCTTGCTAATTAATGCAAAGTGGAAAAATACAGTTCATATCAGAAAAGGGCTGTGAAAAAGGCCCTGTTATAAACAGGACTGCTCTCTGGCTTTGTATGGCTATCTGCTAAACTCATGGGGGGAGAAGCAGTGGGTTTGCCAATTCTTGTTGGAGAGAACATATTCCTTCTTAAGAAATGGCAATAAATTCTTCTTGGTCTCTCTAAAGTATCTAATGAACTTCAGATGCTACACTTTGATCTTATTTTCCCCTGTTCTGGTGATGAGATGTAGTATCTGCAGTCTAAATTTTGTTTTTCTCACCTTCTAATTCATAATACATACACATGGTGATTCTACATTGCTGCAATAATTTTAGTAGCAACCGACCATTGTCATAAGCATGAAATTGCTCCATTATTGCAATGGAGGAATAAGTAGTGGGTGAAAAAATTTAAATTTTGACAATATTTAGAGGTATTTGAAAATATTAAGAGATATTTTATTGTATTAAAAAGAAAAAATTAAGAAGTGTTTTTCAGTTTGATCAAAAATCTAAAATGTGTCAGTAGAGAACATTTTGATCAGTTCTGTTAGTATTGAATATAAGAATGCAATTCAGGAAAACTAAACTGCTTGATTTATGGTTTTAGCAGGATTTTGCACCTGTGTATTCTGAGACTCTAATTTCTGGCATGAAAAATTCTGGCAAACCATTTTCTTTGAGCTGACACCCTTGTGGTCCTTGATGCAAGGAATGCTTGGTCTCAAGTTGAGTTTTGAGTTGATCTACTCTAATGTAAATATGTCTGGGCTTGGATATCAAGTCTAATATTGTGATGATTCCCAGGCACTCCAGCCCCAGCAGAAGCTACGTGCTCCTCCTTCTGTGTGCCAGTGAAATGCAATTGTCAGGGAACAGGTAAAGCAAGAAGATTTTGTCAGCTCTCCCAGATGTGAACTCACAGTAGTAGCTTTCCTTTATTAATTCCCATCTTTAACAACCTGTGCTTGAGCAACACAGATCATTTAAGGGCACATCCCATGCAAGCACAGCCTTGTACTTGAACTTTATTTTTGGATGTCTGCATCATGTCAGTTTAATGCCCATTAGAACAACATTGCTGCCACAGCAGTAGTGATGCCTGCTGTACCTAATGTAACATAGCTACTCCATTTTAGAGGCTGCTGCCATTTACTCCAAAATTTAGAATCTTATTTCTAAATTGATCTTGTTGGTATTTGAATTCTGTCCAAAAAGTGATTGTTTTGTTTTATTCAACTAAACCCTTGCAAATGAGGCTTTTGAGGATGACAGAAGAAAGATGTTCTTTCTCCTTACTGAAAGCAATTCCTACAGATTTTTCAGCCATAAGGCCAGAATCATTGTGGTTGTAATTCAAAAATGGGCAGCAGAAAATGGGAAACGTCTTGCAAGGACGTAGTGGAAGATTGGTTTGTTTAGTGAAAAGAAGGAAAGGACAGAAAAGCAGAAAAAAGAGAGGGTGTTTTGTGTACACTTGGGATGCTAAAAGCAGACATTCTTTTCATTCTATTTTATGTGATAAAAACATATTCTGGTGAATCATTATGAAGAAAAGGCTGTCAGTGTGCATGCATGAGTGGGTAATAAGATGGGAAACTTTGTGTATTGTCACTTTATTTTTGTTTCATTTTGTCTTGCAGAGTAGGATTACCTAATTATTTTAGGATGAAATGGAATTAAAACTGTTTTTTCTATTTTTCTTTTTTTTTTTCATTTTAAAAATGGGAGAAGAATTTACTTGGAATTTTAAAAATGGAAGAAGAATTGACTTGGTAGTAAACAGGACATAGGGAGATGTCAAAATGAAGATGTATGATCCTGACCTTAGTTACTGATTTTTTTTTTGAGGCATTTAGTCCTGTCACCCTCATATAGGGACTTAAGTTGTGAGGATGCTGAGGTGTGCATTGCCATGCACTGTTCAGTGGAAATCAAAGGAGTCATTTGGGTCAGAGAGGAATCAAGGTGTTCTTGTATTACAGTTTTCTATGGGAGAGCAAGGCTTGCTAGGTCAGCGAGTTTGGATATTGGCTTCTCCCGGTAGTTCCTGAAGAAGTTGTGAAGTTGAATCATTTCTTTAATGGGGCATGTGGTTGAGCTACTTTAGTTGTAAATTCTCCAATCCTCCTAAAGCTTGCATTACTGTTGAATACTTGAAACTTTGAAAGAATATCATTATCAGCTATTTAATTTAATCCAAAAGGAAAATATATCCCAGTTTATTTGCAGATAATCAGTCTTGGCAGTTGAAAAGGAATTTCTTTTTTGGCTGTTTCTGGGTTTTGGTTTTGGCCCTTTGCTAAAGGGAACAGCTCTGGAAAAATCCAGTGTACTGTGAAAAGAAAATAGTTCATATTGTTGTTAATTTTCTAAATCACAATAATTTTATTATGTCCTTGTTTGATGACCTTCACCCATTTGCTAGCAACTGAGAAATTCTAGATTTATGAACTGATAACTGAGGATGAAAAGTCAAGCCTGTTCTGTAGAGTGCCTGTTAAAATCTGACTTTTTTTTTTTTTTTTGGTGATGACCATGGTCCTCATTTTTGTAATGTTTCCAGTACAAGAGCTATATTTCAAGGCCCATGAATTATTACTTCTGCTTTGGCATGTGGCCTATGCATTTTTTTTTATCCGATTGCTTTTATTCTTAATCCAGGGATGAATGAAAAGATCTGTTTAAGAATGTTTAGATAGATATCTTTACAAAAGGGCTTTTAAATCAGATAGAGCAATCTTGGGACCTGGTTCCCATAAGTTTCCAGCAGAAGCTGTTTCAGCAGCTGAAGTTCCTCCCATTTCCTCCCATTCAGCACTACACATCGTAGCCAGCAGAAGACTGATCACTCTCAGGGCTTCTCAAGCAACTCTTTCTAACAGAGAGAGGCTGTCAGATTTTAAGTGAGATGAAATGCAGAGACTGCGAAGTGTGGGGACAGAAGTGAGTATGGAGGATATAGGGAAAGGAAAATAGATTTTCTTCATTCAGAGAGAGTAACATTTCATTGCTGCAGTTCTCTTAATTGGTCTTGCACTCTTGCAGAAGCATCCCCCAGAGCAAGAGGGAAGTAATCCCGGTCTGTTTCTGTCAGTAAAATCGTCACAAGGTTCAAATGAGCAAGTTGCAGAGTACATTCAAAATCAACAATTCTTATGCTGTTATGAGCCTTAGGTTTTTGTTTTGTTTTTTTAACACCAGCTCCTGGACACGAGACTAGCAACACAGGAATCTGTATTCATGTTTTGCAATAGTTTGAGCTCTCTTGGCTGTGAAAAAAAAAATTGTAAATATGAGCCGAGTGATTTGAGTAAGGATGCTGATCATTTTATGACTTTAAGAAACCAGAGCCAAACTAATTCTTTCTTGACTGAGGGTAAGAGCTCTAAAGTAATGTTTAAAAGTATTTTTTGAGACTTGAATCAGGATCTTTAGGTATTTTAACTTAGCAATATAACTCCTTGGTATTTATCCAACAAAAAGTATAAGGAAATATAATATCTTGTGTTTTTAAAGCCACAAGAAGTTTGCCTTCAGTGGCATTGCTCACAAGCTGAAAATTAAACATTGGTCCAATTGCTCTGCTAGATCTGGATCAGGTTACACCATCTTGTATAAGACTAAGCCATGACACTAATCACCCCCAAATTTGATGTACTGCTGATAGTGTGTCTAGGCACCAACTATTTGCTAGATAGTTTTCCCTCAAACAGGAGGAACGTGGGGGCATCATTCCCCTAAATTTGCTTTTTTTTCTTGTCATTTTTACTTATTCCTTTCCTGTCTCTTTTTTTTTCCCTCCAGTTTTTCCCTCCTTTTTCTTTGGACTGTCATTTCTAATCTTTTGCAATTACTGGATTTCTATGTTTGATGCATAGTAACGTGTACATAGCTACATGGATATCACATGTAAAAGCAATGGGTTTTGTGCAACAAGGATAAACACTGCTGTTATGATGTTTAAAATCCCCAAATAGTTTCTAAAATCAATGCAGTTTGCATTACAGGTGTAAATGTTTGTCAACAGATGATTTATTTGTGTTACAGTAGTTTCCTTCTGTGTTTAGTGAGGAATCAGGGTGCTCCTGCTCTAGGTTGTTCTTACACATGCAGTCAGAGAACCACTGCTCTGATTTGGTCTGGGTGAAACCCTTCACACCCTTATTTCAGTGCCCAGAGCATCACCATTTACTTTCATATTCACGTTTCAGGATGGGGAAAGCATTTAATTTCAAAGGCAGGCTAGTTTCTGTAGGAAGTGTTCCTGTTAAATCTTTTGTGTAGCCGGACTGGAAGTCCTTCAGCAGTTATGGTTGCTATGAAGTCCATCTCAAGAACATGTTCTTTGAGGACTTCGAGTGCTTTCCAGGAGCTAGGAAAGCATTTAAATTGAATTTTAATCTCTGTATTAATGAGTCTTTTCTGTGTTAGTGCCTGCAGATCCCTGGGAGTATTACAAACCTGGGTAAAATTGCTGCGACATCAAGTTTTATTTAGCATTGATGGTTTTAAGGATATTCATATTATTGATAAAAAGTAATGATTTTGGGACAGAAATGCAGCTGCTTTTAGTTGAGTGGATTATTTTCAGAAAAGCATAATCAGCCCATTTGCCTTAGGCCCTAGGGAAATCTAATTGCTTTGGCCACTTATCTGTCCTGGGTAGACCTCTGGTTTAGTTTCACCGGGTCAGGTGCCTAAAGTAGAAAGTGTGTCTTTGTGACTTTAGCTATCAGGGAATCTGACAGGCTGATTCCCCAGCAAGGGAAGCTGAACTCTTTCTGTACAAATGCACAGGTGGAGCTCGGGCTCCATTCTGCAGCAAGCACAGGGGACACCAAAATGAGTTTGTGGGCTTGCAGTGTCTTTCCATGGTTCTTACCGTCAGCACCCCATTTTCTGAAGCCTTCCTTAGCTGAAACTCCCCTGCCTTCCATTTCAGGCTGTCAGGTACAGGGTGTACCTGTAAGGAAGGGGATGATGAGGCAAGGCTGGTCCTTGCAGCTCGAGGTTTGGGTGTCCTGATCCATGACAGGGTTGGTGGGGAGGGTGCATCTGTCTCCTCACAGAGCAGAGGGTCTGCTCTCGTCATCATCTCAGCAGTTCCACGGCAGCAGGTTTCTTCCCCTAGGTGCACCACTATCACGTTTCCATTTTGTGGCTGCCATACAATACAGGGCATGAAAACCATAAGAGGACCATCACAGACCCCAGCAACAGTTTTTGCATCATGAACATAGCTAGTGAAATAACAAAGTAAGTAAGTTACAGATAATGTGTGCAGGAAGGTTGCCAGTAAACTCCTGCAAGGTAAGACAAGACCTTTAAATAACTGTGCCCTTTCTCTGCCCACTATCTGAATAGACACTCCCCTTTTTTCTCATGCCTTGCACCTATCCAACTGAACCAGGTCTTCAAAAAAAAATACAACTCATTTCCTGGGTTAGCTGTTGTTTCTACAGCGTCCTAGGTTAGCTGTATAAATATGCTGTATTTTCCATCTCAGTTGTTTATTTTATATATTACTCCTGGGCAGACACAGCCTTTTGAATGAGTTGTGTATAAGGCTTTGCCTAATGGTATCATGATCTTGATTACATGCTCTGGATAGATAGGATAAATAAAGATGTCGGTAATAACTAGCTGATTTCTGCCAGCAAATAAGTACTTACATGCCTGGCTATTAGGCAGTTTGCAGCTGCTCTGTTTCAGCTGTCAATGTCTGGGTTCACTTACAAAAATTTACACCTAAATATTCATTTTAGCCGGTGATGAGAAAGAATGGTTATAATCATGGTGTGAGAAACACCAAAGAACAGGCTTGGGAAGCAGTAGTAATCAGCCCGTTGCCAGTGGAACTGTTAAGGAACCTTCCCTGTCTGACCAGCCAGGAGCCACTCCAGCAGTCCCACTCCCACTGCCCCAGATTTTCACTGCTGGGACCAAGGCCCCCTCACAGCAGGAGCTCCAATGACCCCATGGGTGCCCCTCTTGGCTCGCTGCACACCCCACACTCACAGTCAGACAGGGTTTCCTTACTGGTTCAGCCCTGGATTTCCCACGGCAGAGTCCCAGATGTCTGGGTCCTTAGAGGAATTTAATTGTGGCACAATAACACAAAAACAGCTCAAGCTGGGTGCCTCCTTCCTGAGCGGTATCCAGCTGTGAAAAGATTGTCTTCGTGGAAATAGGAAAATAATCAGCATTAGTTTAATGGGTTTGTAGGTTGTTTTGATTCTCTCCTACAAGGGAATTGCTTCTCTGCAGCTTGTTTGATTTTTTTTAATTGAAAATAATTATGTTCAGTGGGAAAATACGTTCTTGGAATGCAAGTACTGATTTTGAAAAAGGGAAGGAATCAGGTTGAAGGGGAAATTAGGCTAATAGTTGTATTCGTGAGTTGGTAACTGCCAAGTGATACAAATAAAAAATGAAGAAATAGAATTTCAGTGTACAATCAGTTTCATGATTTCATTTCTATAGAATATTCTCCACCCAGGAGTTGATTTAGTTGTTCTTTTTTTCTGTAGACACATTGCTGCACACAAAGGGCCTGTTGCTACTTTCCCCCTAAAATACATGCACACTTCTTTTTCTCTAGCTCTGTTTCTGATTTGCTGTGTGGCAAAACTTTGTCCTTCTATCATGAGCTCTTTAAAGGATGCATCAGATCTCTCAGATGCATGAACAGCTGGATCAGTGGCTGCAAGAAAGATGTGTTTTAGGAGGTGAAGTTGTGATTTCATCAGCAGGTGTAATGCCTGCGTATTCGCCACTCTTTGCCATGAGCTGCACTGTGCGTTCTTCTTGTGGGGATGAGAACCTCAACACAAAGGTCTGATAATGAAACCTACCACCTACACTTTTGGTAACACAAGTTTTATGAAAGCATGTGTGTTTGAAAGACCATTTGTGGCATCTCCTGGTTTGAACTTCATCAACCTCACAATCCTACCGCTCCTCTTCCTACTGTTTCATCTCACCATAGGCAAGAACTTGCAGAGGTTTGGTTTACTCTGCTTAGTGTTGCAACTACAGTTGCCTCAAAAGCGCGGTCAAGATGCTCTACATCCGATTAACACACCTGCACCAGATTTGGGATGTCTACTGGTGTGCTGTGAAGGAAATGCTGAGGCTCTGCCGTGTAGTAGCACCCCCAGTATGGAAATCTATACGGTCTCATCTGCCTCACTAGTCCTGTGATGGACTTTGCAGTCCCCGAAGCTTCTCTTTTGCATCGTGTTTGCTTGTTGTAAAAGAACATCTGAAGGCCAGTACAAGCATAGAAAATCTCACTTAAAGATATTGTTTTAGGAAGAAATCTTGCCTTGGGACATAGGGAAACAAGTCTGTCATGTCAGATCTGGAGTGATCATTAGAGGCTGAGAGAGGAAAGAAATTTGGAGGAAATCAACTGCCATTCACAGGTCCAAGCTGTACCTGTTTCTGTTTCTTGCAAGCTTCTGTATTTTTTGTTTTCTTTTTAGATACATACATAGACAAAAAAAGAAAGAAAGGAAAAGGTACAAAAGAGAAATGACCGTCAGCCTCAGGAGAAAATCATTAGTGTCATACAAACGTGTCTGAGCTAAAGAATCTCAGGAACCTGCATTTTCACCATTGTATATTCAGACTGAATCATTTTAAATTACCTTTTCTCTCTAGGTTTTCATATGGACCCACTTCTGCAATATTTCAAGTGTTTTTTTACAGTGGAAACTCTATAGCCATTACCATGACAAAAATTGAATAGCTACTCCAAGCTGATCCAATTCTGTAGTTGTGTGTGGTCAATTAATCTAGAATTCTAGTTTTTCTGATACACAGAAAAAGACTTTTCAGGGACTTTTCTTCTTCTTCTTCTTTTTTTTTTTTTTTTTTTTGGTGGTGGTATGTGTCTTAACACCACTGAATCTGTCAGATGATTTGGATCTTTCACAGAATATTCCTTCTGCTTACCCTGAAGCATTAGAAGTTTCAAGTTTTGATTTTGAAGGATGAGATCTATATTAGAGCAAAGTTTGAATATATCTGTCTTACTCTGCCAAAGCTCAGACCTGGAACATACTATGAAACAGGCATACAAGATGTGGGAGACTGAAAAGTTATTTATGCAGGAAATTTCAAAGCACTGTGGGATTCAATTCTTCAATGTAAGTAACTCATTCTGTAACCACAGTTTCATTATCCTTTATTTTTTTATATGTAAGCTTTCAACAGTGAGAATGAACAATTGCCAAAGCTATAGGAACTGTCAGTAGCTCTGGGGCTAAACTGAGGGGCAATGGATCTGTGGGTGTGAGAGTTTTATTTACTGTGTGTCTCAACTTTTTCCTATTTGAAAATTCACTTGGTCTTGTGGAAGATGTAGTGCACCCAGTGGGATGCAGCCACAGTGTCTTGGGTTTCTACAGTTTCTGGGGTGCAGCTTTATGCCAAGGGTGGGAGCTGAAGTAGGGTGGAAAAAAAAATAGTCAAGGACAAATCTTGTTCCACAGGACCACACTTTGACAAACTCTACTCCTTTCAGATCGTGGGAGCTGAATTAAAGCAACTATTCTTTCACTGTGAGAGTGCTATAGCAGTAAGTAAGCTGACAAGCAGTTTTAATGATCAAAAGGGAATTAACACAAAATTACGTTATCCTTCCCACACGCTGTATATTCGTGTGTTAAGGAATTGCTGTTCCTGACTCCATCAGCGTTGATCAAGCACATTATTCTCCTCTAGGTTTTTTTTTGACAGCAACTAAAAATGAGAGCGCTTGAAATTAAAGCTACATTTCATGTGTATTAACTTGAACAGAAGTAAGCATCTGTGTTACCTTAGGCACAAGTATGATGAATTATAGAAGTGTATGTATCAGCACTCCCTTCCACTTACAAATATCTCTCTCCTGTTGGTCACACAAAGTACTTTTTGTTTAAATGAGGTATAATCTGACACGGAAAATAAAGTTCTTGAAAGTAACATAGCACTTGATGTAATATTGCAGTTGCTACAGTGGTTTCAATGAGGCAATGAGGAGCAACGATGACAAGTGAAAAAGTTATAAATCAGGAATAGCCCAGAGATGTATCTCATTGGGTTTGGGTTTTTCATCTGCTGTCATCTCCTGTATCCAGATGCCATCCTTGCCTGCCAGCACTGGAGGGGGAGGCAGGGGCTGATGGGCACTGGTGTTAGTGCAACAAGGATTTTTATGCAGTGTCTCTGGTTGAAGCATGGCCACAGATGTCCATGGCAGAGCTCAAGCACTCTTACAAGGACCACCAGCATCACTCTGGCTCCTGTCCTGGAAAACAGCCAAACTGCCTTGGACAGTTTGTGGTTTTGGCTGCTGTAGCCAGGTAGTCTCCTGTCCTTGTTTTCAGGCTTTTGCTTTAGAGAAAGTGCTGGCCAAAAGCACGGGGCTCCTTAATAACTGTACTTTGCCTTAGTAGGCCCACAAAAGCTGTGGCAGGTGTCTTGGGCATAACGAAGATGACGAGGCAGAGTCACAGGCTTCATGAAGGGTGATGCCTTGAATGCTCCCTCTGATTTATTTACCCCTGGTGCAGCATCAGGCAGTTACATTTCCTCCCAGACACCCATTTTGCTGTAAGTGAGGTGTTCAGCAGAGATTCACAGCTAAAAAAAGCAATATACGAGATCTTTGCCCCTTTCCAAACTTGGAATTAACACACAAGCAACCAACCAACAAAAAACCCCCCTACAACCCTGGAATAAAACAGTGAAATCTGTTGGGAGAAATATTGCCAGGGGCATTAGCACTGCAGCCCATTTTGAAAACAGCTTCTTATTCATAGTAAGGTTGCCTCAAAAATTTGGAACAACAGAGACATGCTACTGCAAAGACCTTTGGCAACAATAACTTTCTGTTCACACAGAAATTCTTCATTTGCATGTAAAAGGGAGTTATGAAAACAGAATTTCATAGGCACAATTTTTATTTAAGAAGACGTTTGGAAATGCATGCTTTCTGTTCAGCCTAACACAAGCTAGCCTTCCTCTGATGTATTTAAGAATTGCCTACCAAACGCTCTTTTTGCTTAGTTTTTGAAGTCTCCAACAACATGTCTCAACAGGATTAGGAACTCTTTCTGTTGAAAAGTTGCACTGGTCAGAAGGCAGAATGAGGCCAGATTATCAGGTGCTACATTTCCATGATATTTCAACCTAAAAGTGTGCTCCTGGCAGCAGCAGATGATCCTTGTTCTCTTGCACCTTGGGCCATGGTTCACGCTGGCACAAGAGAGCATAAGATGCTAAAGGCAACCTGTGAGTCAGGGTCACGTAAGACATGAGACAGAGGAGAACCAAGCCAACAGTTCCTGGTGTATTGCTACTGGAATTGGGAAGAGTGAATACAAAACCAACAAACACTGCAGTGCTGCAAAGCAAGACAGGTCTTCACATTCACATGGCATTTGTTCAGCTGTGAAAGGACACTACAGGGACACTAAGGATGTGGCCTCAGCACTGCTTGCGGAGTTGGGGGCTGTGTCATGGATTTGATCAAGTACGAGGAACACATGCATACAATCAGTTTTACAATTTTGAATACAGCTATTTGAGAACACAATGAAACTATTATATAAGCTTCCTATTAGAACATATGTTACTGATTTGAATAACATTCAGGCTTTAAAAGATTTTGTTTCAGATGTCAGAATTATCTGTACAACCAAACCATTGTGTGCCAACATCCACCATATCAGTGTTATCACACTGCGGCTTGATAAATTCCACTTGATTTCTGTAGATCAGAGATGAGATTCTTTCATTCCTTTATTTCGTAAGACTGTAGTTTGGTCACTCTCTTACAGTCTAAATTTCTCTAATTACCAGTGCATTCATTTTCAGAGCAATCTTAAAAGAATTAAAATCTGCATCAGTAGCTATTGTAGATGTATTGCTTCTGAAGATTTGTTAACAGATGCAGGTGTGCTTTGAGATACTGTTTGCAAGTTCCATGGACTTAGAGCTTTATTTCTAGGTAACTGACTCAAAACCAACTTCAAGAAGAAATGATGGGGTTCAAACTGATGAATGTGTTCAGGGTTGTGCGGTTGTGTTTACTGGGTAGCTTGAGCTCAGTGGAGCTATTCAGGATTAATTGTGGTGAAACCAAGAGTAGGATTTGGCTCTCTAGGTCTGATATTCATCCAGTAAAAAATTTAGCTGGATCAGATCAGTCCCTGAAGAACAAGGATGTTGGATTAATGGAAGAACACATTATTTCTCAAACTTGTTATTAGGTGCTGTAAGCCAAACCGTTCATTGCCCCTCTGCTCTCTCCCAGCCTGAGGGAGTGATGACAAGATGGGAGCATCAGATTTCATGGGAAAAAATACTAAATGGTTGTGCACAAGTGCGGAGGGTGTTGCCAAGACCCTCACAGAAACACAGAGCTGTTTGATGAGTTCTCATCCCTGCAGCAGTTATTTGGAGACAGTTGGAACCCAGGCTTCAAACCCTTCAGCTTATTAATATTATTTTCTCAAAATCAATTATAAATGCAAATTTGTGGCTTAAAAGTGAAACTAGGGGAGTCTATGTTGATTTCTTGGCACTTTGGGATACTAAAAACATGATCTGATATTCAGTGTGTGTTTTGCAGGCAAGCATATGTGTAGGAGCACATGTGGAGTAATTACTCAGGAGGACTCCGGTTTGGCAGCTTCAGGGACTGTAATCCTCTGTTTATCACAACCAAAGGTTATGATATACACATTCCCACCCTGTGCTCCATCTCTGCCTCAGACCTGTCTTGAATGAACCATAGCAGGGGTGAGCAGGATATGTAATGGCTTTGGTTATTAATTCTTTGCCTTTCCTGTAAAGTTCCCAGATTCCACATCCCTTGGGATAGGACACTTGTCCACTGGAGTGGGATTAATGTGTATATTAATGGAAGCTATGTTTCCTCTGTAGTCTTTCCTTCTGTATGATCTTTGTTGTTTGCACACCACTGGAGCACTCCAGTGCTGCATTATATGGCCAATTGCCACCAGCCTTGTACAATGTCTAATCTTTTTCCTTTCAGCTAGCAAGCCTTTCAATCCTACTTTCTATTTTTGGAATAGATGCTGTAATTTTCTCTATGTTTATATCATACCCAATACAGGAGAATCCTGGTCTCTGCTATGTGTCTCATTAATTTCAGCCTTGGTCAGTGATTATTTTGGGGGGAGTGTTTTATTACACTACATGTATAATTATAGTGGATCTCCTCTTACTACCCTGATAAATTGTTATTAAGAGTTTATTATTATATTTAAATAGTTTACCCTAGTAAATCATTATCAGAGAGCAGATTCCCATTAATTCAATTTCTTGTTAAAAAGTCAATAGATGTATCTCCCCAGTTTGGGCTGATTCACCCTCTGCACTTAACATAAATGAAAACATGCCTGTGTGTACACTTGCACACCCACGGTGGTCGTGTGTGCTCAAACAACTCCTCACTTTGCTCTCACCCCCTCCAAGGTGGATGTGCCAGATGCTCTAGAGTTGGTCCCAGAGGAGACACTCCCATCTCTTGCAAGCTCTTAAGTTCTCTTCTCACCAGCCAAAATATTTCGGAAGAGTTCTCAGAAATGCAGATGCGTGCAGTTGTCAGGAGCAGCTTGCTTTGAGTTACACAGCTGTTTCACCTTACAGCAGCCATGCTCTCAAAGGCACTTATCTCTATAGTAATTAACAAGGGAATTTTCTCTGATGCTGCAGCATGAGTCATGCAGCTTCCAAAAGATTAGTTTGTTAGTTACTGAATAAAATGTTTGCAGATGTACTTTGCTGTGATAACATCTCTGACTGGGGATGACTCATTACAGATGCAGGAGTAAAGATCTGCAGGGCCAAAATGTGACTGCATGATCCAGAATTTTAGGCTCCTCTAGCAGCTAGCATGACCCCAGTGTCAGCAAAAGGAATTTGGTTCTGCAGTAGGGCGCAAAGGGGAAAAAATCCTTTTGCTTCTTCCCCTCACTGCCTCTACATTAGCAGGGAAGGAGAGATGATAGTCATTTGCTCTTCATAAGAGCTGGAGTGCCCTTCTTGAGGGGCGGGAGAAGAGATACCCTGGGCTGCTAACTCTGTTCCCTGAAACAGAGAGCAAAACTGGGGCAAATCATACCAAACAGTGCAACAAAGTTCATGCTTTCTTAGTATTTTGTTTCTTGAGTTAAAGATGAGCTTTGGGACAGCCAATTTCAGCCTTGTAAGAAACTACTTCCCATTAGCTTCTGTATTTTTCTCTTTTCTGAAGTGCCTATTTAATCATTCTTTTAATAACAAGACCCTGTTACCAAACACTGGGTTGCACTGCAAACAAGCAGTAGTTCTGTCTTTTGCAAGCACCCAAGAAATGGGATGTACAACCTAATTCCTTTGCCTGGAATACAAATCCTCATCAACTTTGATTAGTATTAACCTTGCAAGTGCTACTCCTGACTTGTGCCAGTTAGCTGTGGGAGAGTCAAAGCTGCAACCCATGAATGAAACTGGAATGGATTTGAGACTAAACTTGGCAGCACAAACTGTGAAGCGTAGGGTAAGTAGGCTTTAGAAGTCATTTCAGTTAGGGTCTTCTTCTGATGGTGTGCACAGCAGGAGAATGTTTTAAGGACTTGTTAGCTAATAATTCCTAGAGAATGTGTGCCAGGCATGAGCTAGGAGCTGACCCTGTCTGTGTGCGCTGGGTTTAGCCATAGTCAGCTCTGGAACAGAAAACTGTGACAAACAAAGAGAAATAGGATTTAACTCTGGAAATCTTAGATATCTGAGTAGGAGCAGGAAACTGCTTCCACAAATGCATGGAGTGATCAAGGACTAGAGGGAATAACTGTTTATTCTTGGGTCCCTGTGTAAAAATTGCTTGGGAATTAATCCTCTGCTTTGCTTTGGCATTCTCTGTACTGACAGAGAAACATTAGGAACAAGCATATTACTGCAATCTCCTTCTGTGGCAAAACCACTTCAGTTAGAAAATTCAAGACAAATTAAAAATGGCAATACAGTCCATTAACCGTATCTTACTCTACCATATGCAATCAGGTTAGGATTGTCTTCAATTTTGCTGGTCTAATAAACAGAGTATCTATCAGAAACATTGTTTCAATGACACAAAAATGAGAATGACTACTTCCCTTTAATTGGGAATCCCTTTATCTGTGTTCAGTGGTTTACAGAAGAGAAAATTCTGCACCAAAATTAGCCCAAAATTTGAAAATCTTATCAGTGCTTGAAGAGGGTCATGAAATGAGCAGTGCAAGCCCTTCACATTATTTCTAATGTCATATTTGTGTTTATGGATGTGTTGGCCTTGCTTGATGGTAGGTTCTGGTTTTGTAATTTAATTCAATTTCTTTCTTATTATAGGCATGCAGCTTGCAAATCTAATAATAAATTTTCTGTAAATATTACTTTGGGAGGCATCTGTTCCTTAAGGAAACCTTAGAACCAGTTTTTGTTTTATTTAGAAAATATACACAATGTAAATAGACCCTAGAAGATCTTGTGCAAGGCCAGGGGTGCGGTGATATGGATTTGGCTTTTTTTATCCTTGTGTCACTAGAGGCAAGCTGCCTGGGTGCACAAAATTCACTGCAGGTGTTCTGGTTTGTATCAGTTGAGGGTCTTCTCCTCAGTGGAAGACTAGCCTTAGATGGAAAGGGATGTGCAATGAGACTGAGATTTTTCTTTTTTGCTTAGTTCTGGCCATTGAGACAGCTCTACTGTTCATACCTCAAAAGCTGTAAAGTGTTACATAAACACATTGTGTGGTGTATCCACTGTGAGCTTACTTAATGGGCAGCGTGCAGGGAAGGGATAGTTAGAGACACCCAGTGCCTGCAGCCCCTGCAGTGGTAGAGGATGGATGAAGTGAGAGAGGTCGGAATGATGCCCATGGACATACCAGTCCCTCGAAGGCAGAGGGATAACACCCCCCAATTTCACCTAGAAACTCCCATTCAACCCTGTGTTTGGCCCATCACAGAAGAGAGGCATCTGGGGATATTTTTCCTTGAACCAACCCTTTATTCAGCCTTACGCAGTCTCCTTTCTCCTGACAAGGCCCTCCCCAAGTATTCAGATAGTACAGAAACAATAAAAAATACACTTAAGAATATGTCTATCCCCACTCATAAAAGCACTCCTTCCTGACCTCTTGGACTGGCTGGATGCCCAGTATCCCTGAAGCAGGCAGCTTGACTACAGGGGTTTGCTGCAAAGCTGTATCAAAGCTGCATGAGGCTCTCAGAGGGCAGTGCAAAGCTGGTCTTGTTCTCTGTCATCCACAAAGAGAAGACATGAGTACAAGAACTGTTACCTTTATTTCAAGATCACAAGGGCCCCCATGACTTCTATTCTGCAATTTTCTGTAGAAAACTTACTATTCTCTGTATTATAAGGAAGGATAGTGTCAGAGATAGCTAATCCAAAACTCCGAAGTCAAATAATCTCTATTTAAGCACTATTTTAGCTTTTTATGCGGTCCTGAGAAATTGGTCCTGCTTGAGTATGGATGCTGGACAAGGTGACCTTCCTTTCAACTCAGCCATTACTGGGTCTGTGAACTCCATGCTAGTCTCTACCTCCTCACTGTCTTTGTATTTAGTTACCCACTGTTTAGTTCTTTATTATTCAGATACTCTGATATCATGGCTACAGTAGAGAATTCTGAGCTTTTGGTTGGTTTGGGATTTGATAAAGTGTTGTATTTTGTTTATGTTAGACTAGTTGCTTTATGCAACCTAACATTACCAAAGGTGGCAGGTGATTAAGCCCCCAGTTTGATTTGCCACCCTTTTTGCATTATCTTTGTATTGTGCACCACTGTAATGTCAGTGGGACATTACACATGCGTGGACTCAAGCAGGTCAGTGTGGAATTTTCTGGGTGATGACCAGAAAGTTTAAAGTTCATATAAATGATCCCTTATTTATATTTTGCTACACCCAAAGGATGGGAAAACAGGATGGAAAGGATTATAATTTTCTGCTGATCAAGAACATGTTATTTAGCAAGTGTTATTCCTTTCAAATGCAAAATCAGAACAGACGTAAGAGGGACAGAGTGAGACTGACTGTGCAGTCAGCTTAGATATGTTAATTTGGGTTATATGTGTACAGCCAATAATGCCAGCATAGGAAAACCCCACATAATTCTTAGCAATTGCCTGTGATTTACAGCAGAATTACCATGATGTAGCCCTTGGAATAATGTTAATCAAACAGAGCTGGGGTGACATGTTGTCATACAAGAACAAAGATGACATTGAGGTAAGTAAAGAGGGGTATAATTTTATTCCCCACTTTCCAGGGTGAACGTTTTTAATGGAATTTCTTATAAACAATGTGAGATTTGACGGAAGTAGCAGTGGCCTAGTCTTAGGAGAAAGAAAGCAAGTCTTGGGTTTTTTCACTCATTCAAATAGAGCTTGAATTGTCTCTTTATAAGGGATCTTGGAACCTCATTGTCTCATCTCCGTGTCCTGTGGATGGCTCGGTGTGGGCTCTCAGATTTAGATGGGATCTCTTCCTGCAGCTCTCTAAAAGTAAGTATAAGTGTGTCCTGCCAAATGACAATCTCAGAATTATCTTCAGTTGATATTCTTTACTTTCAGTCTTCATTCACCTCACCTTTCGCTTTTCTGACTGGCCTTGGTCTGATGCCTTGAATTGCATGTGTTAGTTTAAAAGATGCTACAATATAGCTTTTTTAAATGAGATGTAATGCTCAGGGCTGATCCTGAGTACGCCTAAAGCAGCATGTGCCTAAATTAGCGCCAGTTATTTAAGGCTGCAACGGCCACACTTCATAAAAATGTTCACTTCCTTTCTAGTTTTATCCTGTGACATTTAATATTTCAAATATTAGAAAACATTCTGCAAAGCTTGGGTGGTACTTGTGCAAGCCCGTGGTTTACATATTTATTCTGTTTACTTTTGCTGAGGAACTCTACATTGCTTTTAACAATATCTCTGACCTGAGCCAGCTGACCTGGCTGGATAACCTCGAGGTTTTGGACCTGGAAGGGAACAATATTGAGGACATCAACCAGATGCAGTACCTGCGACTTTGTTGCAAGCTAAGCCACCTGACAGTGGAGGGCAACCTTATTTGCCTAAAGCCAAATGCAGAATCTGAAGAGGTGAGGACTTGGTTTGCACATACTGTGTTAATTTTTTGTCAGTGCTTTTTAACTGTTGAGTTGGAAATGAGAAATGTTTCTGCATCTTCCTATTGCATCATTCTAAAGGATGATGTGGGATGCATTTCCCACCTTTAATTTCTGTTGATTTTGTGGTCTCATCAGTATGGTCTCCAAGATGACCGCAAGTGAAATACAAGAGTGCTAGTAAAAACTCGGGCCTTCTTCCCAGCAATATGAGGAAAAACTTCTTTACTTGGAGTATGAGCACTGGAACAGGCTTCCCAGAGAGGCTGTGGAGTCTCCTCCTCTGGAAATACTCAAAACCCACCTGGATGTGATCCTATGCAACCTGCTCCAGGTGAACCTGACTAGGTGATCTTAAGAAGTCACTTCCAACCCCAACCATTCTGTAATTCCGTGGTTAGATACCTGTTTTGGGGGTTATTGCATTTCTTTTGGAGGCTCTCCAGTCCAAAAGCAAGTCCTCCAACACCACCAGATTCAGAAGTTGAGGCCTCAGAAAAACAGTGCTTGAAGTAACTAGGAAAAACTGTAATGTTGGAACTGCTTGCTACCCTTCCACCTGAAAGGTTAAAATCAAGTGACCAAAAACACCTTCACAAAAAGCTGAAGATACAAAATACAGTGATTCACCTCTTACATACTGAAATGATAGAATAATTTCAGCTGAGGTACTTTGTTGAAGGCGTGAGACATCCTCTGTGTCACAAAGATGAGAACACCGTAATACATGATCTGATTTGGGTTTCAGGGCACTCAACAAACAAAGCAAGGGAGATCTAATTCTACATGAACAGCCTCAGAGCTGTATTACTCTCTATCACCTTCTCCTGCTTCATAAAAAAGCATTGTTGGGATATTAAAACACCAGTTTAGAGTTATGTAAAACACAGGTCTCACTAAGGACTAAATGAGGGTGCAATTCCCAATGGCACCATAAACAGCTGATAATGCAGGGTTCAAAAATCAGAGCTGATGCTGTTATCCCACTGTGACATATTCCATAGCTTTCCTGTGTATTTTAAAGCAGTCTTGCTCATGCTGTTAAATTGCCTAAAAGGTTGGGTTTGGTATTTTTCCTGGACTTAGACTTGAAAACAGGTGCTAACACTAAAACTCAATCATGCAATTGACATATATTTTAAATCTTGGCACTTCTTAGATATATGAGTTAATAGCATTTTTCAGATGTAATTGTTGGCTTGATCTTATTGCTCAGTAAAAGGGGCCGTGGAAAGTAGCTCTTTATCTATCATAATTTTCCTCTCTGGAATTCAAAACAAAATATTATATACTTGCCTTTCTAGTTTGAACTGGCAAAAGTATGCTTAAGGGACCACACTTGTAACTGCTTGTGACCAAAATGATTTCTCCATTTTGGAACATTTCTCCCTTATGGAAGACGCAATCATGAGAGGAAAAACCATATTCCTGCAGTAAGGAAGCACTCCCTGCTTGTGATGGACAAGGCATGCCTGCTTACTTTCTCTACTCCCACTGAGATAAATACAGCTACTGACACTTCCTATCATAGCTTCCTTACCATGGAAATGGTGCAGTATATCCTCACAACACAGGAGGTCTGATTCTACTCCCTCGTCAATCCTGCTCAATGAAAGTGGGATTTTTGGAGGATTTGGCATCTTCAGTCCTTAAGTGTACTTGTAATGGAGAAATGTCAGATTTCCCTTGGCTTGTTCAGGTGAGGAAATCAGTCCTTGGGATGCTCTGCATGTTGTCACGTAATCGAAGTACAAAGAGCAGTAGTATGTGGTGGTGTGTCCTCCTGCTCTTCTCTGTGCAGAATGGCTGTCTCTGCTCCTGTGCAAGTAGGTGCTAAGATCTGATTAGTGAGAGGTGCCTCTGCCCCAATTACACTGCAAACCTTATGCCAAAGTCAGTGATACAGATTTTATCTACCAGTAAATGTGAGGTAGAGAAATAGAAAGAAATAGAAAAGAGAGGAGAGAGAAGAATATTGTCACCACCCATGGATCAAATGGCATCCCTGTTGGTCCTTCTTCACCTTGGGCTTCTTGGTGGCGAGGTCCCAAGGTCCTTCCAAACTTCTCCCTCTTTATACATTTTAGCGAACAAAGGAATTAATGCTCATTGCCTACACAGTTCTCTTATGCTATTGGCTAAATGATTCTGTCTTGCCTCTAATGCTAATTAGTCCATATGCTTAGTCTTTCTTTTCTTTTCAGTCAGTGACCACAATCTTCCCATGTCGGAATTACCTTTTACCCAGCAAGAGTTGATTTCATCTCAGTTGCTGGTTTGGCTCTCCTTGGCCTGTAAATTCTGCATTTTTTGTGTCCATTATTAGTGATACATTCTTCTTCCCCACTTTGTTAACCTCCCCCTAAGTCTGAGATAACACCCGGACAATAGTACCACCTTTATCTTATCTACAGTCCAAGTTCCAGGTATCCACAAAGGAATATTAGGAGAGACTTCAGCGGTTGTTGGTGGTTGCAGATGGCATCTGTCCCATAACTTGGGGTGGTCTTTGTTTAACTGGTGATGAGTATGAGCAGTTGCTTCTTTACACAGTTTGCCACTATGGGAATTTTTGTCCAGGTGCATTATCCAGGATGTGCCAACGAGATCTTGCCTCACCCTAGAGTTAGTGCCATCCTGTCACTCCATTCTGTGCTTATCTCATGGCAAAGTCCTTCTGTGGCCTAAACAGTGTTTGAGACAGCCAACTGCAATCTTTAAGTCCTTACAGAAGCTGCATTCCAGTGCCAGGCAGAATCTGTTGGGGGAGTCAGCACAGTGGTGTATTTTACACTGACTTGTAGCAGAGGCAGACTGAGTTCACTGTAGTCTCCCACCCAGTGTCTGTGCTGGGAAGATGCTTTGCTCTCAGGTGGTTACAAAGTGCCACCTGCCCTTGGCTGCTGACACCTTCTCCATGGACTTTGTTGCTTTCTTGATTTCAATGGATGTTTGCTTTTTTTTTTTTGGTGTATAGAAAAGAGTAGATGTGGGCTTACTTTGGTGTGACCTTGATGGCCAGCTCTAATTCCTCAAGCTCCTTCTTGTAGTCTGGCCCTTGCTAAAGGCCTGTAAAAGCTCTCCTATTTATTTACTTTTAATCTACAGAATGGTCCAACTAAATTTACTGCTTTTTCTTCAGATGGCCTGTTTGCTCCCTGTAATTTGATTTTCAGATGAGCTCATCTTCCCCTGTTATCTAAACCAAGAGCAAGAACCTGATGATAAATTCTGCAGCCTCTCTTGCTGTAATGTAACATGAGCGTAACATGATTCTTCTCTCCAACAGGACATGGCTGGGAATTGGCTGGTTGAATCATTTTCTAAATTAAGATTAAAGACTTAGTTCAAGAAAATTAGTGTCTGCCTCTTAACAATAACTAACACATTTTATTTGGTGAGTTCCCTCTGCCAGCATCAGTGCTATATCATGCAGAGGGAGGGAGCATCCAGCCAGCCACATCCCACAGAAAGATTTCTGTTTGTGACCACTCTGTATTGAATGAGGACTTGGCTTTTGGGAGGTTTCTAATATTGCATGCAATGTCCTGAAAAGCATGAGATTTGCCTGGGTGAAGCAACTGATGGGTGGATAGCTGTCCACTTGTATTCTGCCACTAGCAGTGCACTCTTGCTTTATACAGTTTTTTACTGTGTGCCTAAAGCCACAGTCCATGGAAATGCTCTTTCTTTTACCATCAGCAGGCATAGCAACACTTATAACATGTTTTCAAATCTTTCTATCACCTGAGTATTGATGCAACCACCAGAGAATCACAAAAGCAGGGAGAGAGACTGGCTGAATGCTGAGGGTGCCCAGGCTTTCCGTGGGCATCAGAGGCCTTCTGTGCTTTTGTACATTATACATAATACAACAAAGACAAATGGCAAAGTCATCAGTGGGTAAACATCAAAGGAGCCTTTGGGTGAAGGCCATGTCTTTGCCCTGCTCAGGACATTTTCATGATCAGTTCAAGTAGAAATTATGTGAGCAGCATTTCAAATGATATGGCAGTCGTACCAATTGAACAGTACTGTGCTACTGGAAGTCCGCAGACTGTTAAATAAACTGACCACTTTCTCAATTTCTCCAGGACCCAGACTATAATTACAGAGCAGAAGTAAAAAAACTCATTCCCCACTTGAAGTATTTGGACAGAATACCAGCAAGCCAGACTGATGTCCTTCCTTCCAAGAAGATGCATGAGGATTCTTTAATCATCAAGGAATCTGTCAAGAAAGGTGGTTTAGCCAGAGACATTTCATGGTTAGGTATGACAGGTTTCCTGTTGGGGTTCATTTTTCAAGTTATGATGTGTAAAAAAAGAAAGATGAAGAGCAAGCCGACCTCTTTAAAGCCAATCTTTACTTATAGTGAAGGGACAAAGGGAAGTAAGAAAGCTGGAATTCAGCAGATTTAAATGGAAGTTGTCCTAAGCTGGACATAAAGATCAAAAAATGCAGACAATTTCTAGAGCATCAAGCAAACCCAGCAGTAGCTGGGAGTCTGTACTTAGGGCTCATTCTGCATGATGGGAAAAAGCAAAGCTTGGAAAGGAATGTTTCAACAACAGCTGTTCACGGCTCTTTCCATGGTAACAGTCAATCCTGTGTAGCATGGATGTAGTAGGATCTCCAATTCCAATTTTAATAATAGGAAAAGCAATTTGATTACCACCCTTCAGTGGTAGCAACATCCCAGGAAGATTGCATGGTCTCGTAAGAAATCTGTTCCACTTTCTTTGTTACTATGATTAAGTTCATTGCATTCATTAGCAGAGAATAAATGGTTTGAAAGTAAATCTGTTGTCCCCTTGCCTGTAGCCTTGGTAATAGTTCAGATGTCCATGCTTTTATGTGTCATGCTACATGCACTTTACCACGTACTATTAAATATTGCAAAGTACTTCCTATAACTGCTCCTGTTGCTTCCCATTAGTGTGGGCAATGCAGTTGGCTTCCTAGCCCCCTCCCCAAGTTGTGGTTTGCTTGCCAACTGTAGTCCATTAAAAATTTAGTTTGTTTTGGAATAAGTACATACATTTGTCATTTATTTAATCCCTATGGGTCCAAATCATTAGTTGTAATAGTAGTCATGGTAGGGAAGAAATCCATTAAAATCTGATCCCTCAGTGATCTTGCTTTGGCAACACCACCTGAGGTTCAGAAAACCAGTTAACAAAGTTTGCTGACAGAAGCAGTAGGGGCAGAGCACAAAACTGTGAATTCCTGTCATTTCCTTGTGGACTTATATTCTTGCCTTCAGCTCTAAAACGGTAAGTTTATAAGGTCAGGTTCAGACATCCCAGTACTTTTTCTATCCAGCAGCAACGTTGATTTGGGTGCTTTTCACATGCTGTGTATTTCATAGGTTCATATCAACAGCTGTGGCCAAGATACGTTAAAGATCCCTAACATTCAGCTCTTAAGGAAATGGCCATATATTTACAGAGCTGATGCCTCACTTTGGAGCTAGTAGATGCTCATCACTTTACAAAGCACGTTATTCATCTGGGCACTGAAGTGAAATTCTCTCTCCTGTGGGTTGTTGGCTGCATATGCTGCTCTTAGAGCTGTGCTGTGCTCCCAGGACAGCCAGCAGTTGGGCAGGTAAGAGGACAAGGCTCTGTCTGCCTTTGCTAGTTGTTGTGTAATCCTTCCTGCCCTGTAGCACTACAAAAACAGTTTTCACCTTTCTTTCTGTGGTAGAGAAGTATCTGTCTCTGGGGCAGTACTGGAAAAATCTATTACTGCCATTCCCACATTTCTGTAACTCCTTGCACACCGTTTCCCCTGTTTGACTGGTAGCTCTGGTAAGGTGTCCTTCACCATCTGCATTGTGCCAGGGCATTTCAGCAACGTATTTTAAGACTGGGGCCTAGGCTGTGCCTGTGGCAAACCTGCAATGGTTCCCCCCTGGGCAGGTGGGCAGCAAATGAGAGGCAGCTTACACTTATCCTGGGCACGCAGGCAGCGAAAGTAGCAGAGCCCTGGATGCATCCAGGCTCATCTGTGAGGCAGTCAGAGGTGGGTGGTAAGCACAGAGCAGTTCCTGACTGATAACCCCAGTTGTCTGTCTCTGGTGCCCAGGAGCAGGAGAAGGGTGGGAAGGGATATCAGTTTAGTTAGGGATCCCCAGAATCTGACATGACTGTGCAGCACAGGAAGACCTCTGTCTCTAGGCTGGACCCATTCCAGCAGGTTTCTTGTAGCTGCAATTACATATTCTTCTGTCCCCTGTAGCTCCAGGTGTGCAGCAGCAGTCACGATATTGGCAAGGTACAGTGACGGTGTGGTTTGAAGCCTTGCACAACTGTGCCTACACTAATGAAATCTCTCTTCTAGATTCATATCTTGGGGCAGTAGCAAAGCAGTCTGGATGCAGCCCAAAACCCCCAACAGCTTCGAGACCTGGAAGTGCACAGTGTTCTGCTGATGTAGGGACCTGTAGCGATGCCAACCTCTTGTCCGGTAGCTGTCCTCTTCCAGATCCCGCTGTTTTTCCTGATAAGCTGTTCACAGAAGATGACTTCAGTGATTTGACACATGGTAATGTATGTTTTTTAATCCTGTTCTTTCCCACACCTCCACCTCCTTCTGAATGTTATTACTGATGAAAGCCAGGGTGCTTTGAATACCACCCACCCATGCCACTGCTAATCAGGTTCAGCATATATTTTCTTCCATGAGACTCACCTGCTCTAGTGTAGGCTTTCCTTTATTTCCCCCTGCAGCAGAAGATGCGAGTCACCTGGGCTGCCCACAATTCAGCCCCTCGCCCCCACACACCATGTGCTGCTGTCCCTTTTCCCAGCCCCATCCTGCAGTGGTGCTCTCCTGCTGGCCCTGCCTTTCCGACCTCATCGCAGCTGTCCTGCTTGAGTAACATCTGGGCACATCGTGTTCAGCCACGGGAACATGGCCCAAGGTAGTGCTCTACAAAGGTGTGGTGGTGCACCTTCCCTCCCCGCTGGATCATGTGCTCAGACTGTGCGTGCTGCAGTGTCCTTCTGCAGCAGCATCGCTGCTGTCAATGAGCACTGTGGCTTGGGTTTCCAGGGCTTGGTCCCTCAGCAAGAGGAGTCAGTTCCTTGACTTCACATCCCGATCTAGAGGCTAGCCCAAAGCACAGGGGAACCCTTCTTGCCCTAGTCACTTGGAAATACTACCCATCCTTCCCTGACTCCTGGAAACACCTTGATGGCGTAACTCAGCAGCCCACAGAGTGCAGGTTAGATAGGAATATGGCGTTTGTTTCCAGGCACTGTGGGCTGCTTTTCTCAGATGCCAGTCTCTCCTCGGTTCCCTGCCTATAGGTAGGACTCAGGATGATGGATTAGATGAAGCAATGCAGAGTCAACAGCTGAATGCACATTTGGAAATGTACATGGAAACCCAGTACAGATTGTCAGGGAATGAGACTGTAATTTTACAGGCAATTTTAGGCAGCTAACACTACTGATAGACAGTTTCACCCAATGTTCACTGCTTTTTCTCATCCTTTGCTGCCATACCTCTTGTTAACCTGATTTTGATCTAGATCCAGCAGAATAAATAAAAAAGAACCCCAAAAATAATATTTTGCTTTAATCTGAATTTTTTCCCTGATCTGACTGACCGTGCGTCCACACAAATATTTGCACCAGCACAACTAAGGAGACAGGGCAGGAGCAGAGGAAGACAGATTCTGGTGGAAAGAGGGAAACTGCCTCTTAGCAGCAGTGTCAGGACATTCCAGCTGATACTGTGAACCTATACCATGAAATACTATAACTTCCTGTCTATGGGAAGTTGTATTGACTGACTTCAAAGACAGCACTATTTGTTAAATGCTGGAGTAAAATGTTTTCTTTTTTCCTGTTTTTCTTAGGACTCCGTCAAGTTATATGTGGGAACCCAGCCAAGGCCCTTCGAGAAAGGAGGCAAAAGCTAGGTGTATGTTTTTCTTGTAAACTTCATATTCCTGCACGGTGACCCCCGTAACTCCTGGGATAAACTGAACTCCCACTGTGGCTTGTGGCAGCTCACTCTCTTCTGTAGCCCAAGAACCTCCAACATGCAGTTGCCTCTGGGGAGGACAGAGGGTCTCCTGCCATGATGTTGCACGTGCCCATAGCAGTGGACTATCAGCTGCAAGGAAACACGTGAAAATCACGTGTCCACTGCTGGAGGCAGACTTCCTATTGTCCTGCAATGGGCGAAGTACTGGGCAGGGTTGCAAAATTTGATGGTATTTCTGCAACAGCTATTGAGAAAAAGACTTTTTTCAGCAGAGTTTCTTTGATGTTGGTGATGCCTTAGGTTTTAACTTTCGTATATTTCAAATCCTGTATTGCCTAGTGTGTAACTCTGAAGTTTCTTGTAGCTTGTTAGCTGCTCTCCTAGGCAGATAGACATAACAAAGCCTCTCCAAGTTTGCTATTCAAGGACACTCAGGCTGTTCTCGGCCCAAAAAGTGTAAACTAGGGTCTCTAGAGAGGTGGAGAAATTGGAGAAATTACATCATTAGCTAAAGTTTTAATTGGCAAATTTATGCTGATATGAAAATGACTCAAACCTATAAAAGTGGGAAGAATTTGTGACTCGTTGTCCATCTTGGGGTCCATTTTGGAAGTAGCTTCTGGCTCCCCAGGGTGGTACCTTTGAAGGCCTTTCAAATAAATACCTACCTTTATTCCCTTACTCCTGTCTAATCTCTGTTTCTAGGTAGGCACTCAAGGCATCATTGGCATAAACAATCAGCTTGCTAATACTGCAAGGTCGTTCCTATTGACTAAACAAACACAAAGCCTAAGTTTGTTCCTCTTGGCAGTGGGGTGGTGCCCCCGCCCTGCGGGTCAGCCTGCTCGTTTCAGCAGCAATTTAGTGAGAGGATACCCATGCGTGTAAAGGGGAGCGGCCTGGCTTGTCATGGTCAGCTTTTGTGGGCCCTGAGGTTCAACACAGCCCAGCTGCACATGTGTAGGTTTAAACAGGTTGTGGTAAATCAGGGAGAGGCACAGGACACTGACTTAATGCTGACAACAGATGTTAAAGAACTGCAGGGAAAAAGTATGTACCACCCTTGTCTTTCTGCTGCCATTGCCTCAGCATAGGAAGCTTTTCTGAAACAAATTTGAGCATTTTAGTGAATTATTGTGTGCTAAAAACTACTGCATTGGTATAGGTGCTATAGGCTTATATCCAGTGAAATATAAATCAACAATTTTGTAACTGCTACCCTGGGTTCCTCAGGCTGTAACAGCACATCACTGGGGAGTGGGACTTCATAAAACTGAGGAGGTAGAAAATGGTGAGGGGTGATCTAAAAGTTCAGAACAACAGTGGGCTTTGGCGCATTCTAAAATCCACATCTAGAAATGGAGCTGGGAAGAGTTCCCAGGGATATCTAGATAACTTCTGCCGTTTCCTCAGCCACCTGCTGTGAGCCCTGTGAAACCGCCTGGTGTGACGACAGAAAACCTGTGTGGCTCTGGAGGAGGAAGAGATCTGCACCAGGAAAAGGTGTCCCGCCACCTGACAGCACGGACGGAGCAGCACAAGGGGTGAGACCGCCGGGGAAATCTTGCCGTGCGATAAACTGTGCACTCGTTTTCTGCCGCAAAAATAAAATCATTGCTTTGGCCACCTGGTGGCAGTTTCGAGGGATAGTCTCGGCCTCCTGCCTTCCTGTCGCTGCTTTGGGCGGCAGTCCTGCCTGGAGCATCTGCGGGACGGCAAGGAGGAAGAATCCTCAACCTTCTCTCTGGAGCTTAGGCAGGATGGGCTCGCCTCCCTAGCAAGAGAAGGAAATTACTTTTCATAACTGGTGAGCCGTTCCTGGTCCTGACAGTGTCTACCTTGAGACAGTAAAAGTGCTGAAAGGGGATGAGCTTTTCTGCAAGCAGCATATTGGCCTAAGCAAACAAACGGCTGAAAAACAAATACCACCTTGCTGAGATCTCATAGATCTCACAGACAGGTAGTGGTTATTTTGGAAGTAAAAAATGGTTTTATTTCTCTGAGCTTACTTCACTGGGTAGTATTTTAAATCTGCCCCACTTCACCTGATTAAGACACTTGAGATAATCAGACACAGACATCTTAGACGGCTGATCCAATTAAAATGATTTTTCATATCTCCTGAAAAGTGTGAAATAAGAGTGGGTAACTAAATCCACTGCCTGGGCGTTCGCCTGAGTGGCCATGCCAAGCTGCACTTGACCAGCTGCATAAACACACTCAAAAGCTAATTAAAGGTGTGATACTTGATGTTGTCCAGGTGCCTGCAAACAGGTCAGCAAGAACAAAGCAGCCAAGCATTGAAGGTGACTGCAGGTGTACACTGGAGCCTGACTGACAGCTCAGAAGATGAGTTGAGAGATGCCTGTGATGAGGACCTTATTGAAAGGATTTCACTTGAGCCTTCTTCCCACTCCAGTCTCTCCCACTCTTCAGGTACTGGACCTAAACCCCTGGGGAGGGGTTGGCATCGGGCACTAACGTGTTTGTAATAGGTGCTTTGGTAACCCCGGTGTTCTATGAGAGCAGGAGTCTGTGCTCCAGAGCAGCAATTGGAAAATGCCACTGCAGACCCAGACCCTAAGCAATCCATTCAATTTTTTAAGCAGGACATTGTGGCCAGATGTGTTGACCATCAGTTGGTATATTTCAGCATGAATATGTAGACTTAAGAGGAGTAAAGGTGATCTCACACTTGCTTAGCATCAAGTCTAGGAGAAGGACATGTCTCTTTTACCTTGTGTCACTAATTTATGACAGTGCCAGGTGAGTCTAAAATGCTGTCATTCCTACTGAGCTGTATTTGAACCCAGTTGGCACTGATGTACATAATGACTGAGCTAATGATTAAGGTTCAACTGAGCAACTGGGAATTCTGGAAAGATACGCAACAAAAAGGATGCATTCAATAAAAGGTATAAAAACAGAACATGATCTTCTACTCAGGAATAAAGCCAAAGGCTTCTCTGAAATTGCATTTACATGAATGAAAGCAGAATTCCCACTCTTCACTACTTGCTGAATATTGTCTTTAAGAATATTAAAAACATTAATATTGGTTATTCCAAATACATATCAAATAGAGGACTTTAGATAATTACAACTTCAATCTTTTTTCTATTGTTAATAATAACTTTTTTTTCCTCAGTATATAAAAGCATGTGAGCTTTCATTTTACATTTCTTTCAAGGGCAAAAATGGATCTACTAAAATCTGGAAAAATATGGTATATTTTGGGGAAAAAACCCAGAAATGTCATTAAACTATTCAAAGCCTCTTTAGGTATTAACAGTACTATAAAAAATATCTCCCTAACGAAAGCAAAAGCTGTTCGGAAAAATCTAAAGGAATGGTCTGTTGTCCAGTGACCACAGAAGTCTTAGATTATGAGCTCATGGTCTCTTTAAACTGATCTTTTTCAGATTCTATATGATTTTTTTTTTACGTTGAGTATGATGGTCTCATCCTCTTTGTAGATTGAGAAGACAACATCACAAACATCTCACAGTGTACCAGTGTTATGCCCTTTGGCACTGTGAAAGTGAATGGTTGGACATGGATCTCTCCATCCTCTAAGTCTGCTGGGAGATGATGGAGTGGTTTGAAATCTAGAATTGTCTAAGGTGGCAGGGGGGACTGACCCAGATTGTAAATCACATGCAGAAGTGTGTCCAATCCAACATAAGTTTCTCACAGAAGAACTTGCTGCTGGAAGCAGTCCTTCTGACCAGAAAAGGACAAGTCATCTGAGCAAAGCCACTCTTACATAAAAATTTTTGCAGCATCAGATCTGTATAAACTGCATTTTTTGGAAGGCATTGAATGTTATTTCGGGCTCTTGAGTCAGACATACCAGTCTCTCAGAGTGGCTATACTTAAAAACAAATATGAAGTTTAGACATTTTAAAAGCATATAATATGATACAAACTGTCCCATAAACACCTCTTATCAGCTTTACCTGGGCAGTAAAATACATCCCCATCAACTGGAAGCCACAAAGTTGGACTTTCTGGGGCTGAGTTTTGGTGGCACATTCTTTAGATTATGTTCCTGCCCTGGACCCTGCACCCTGCACATCAGGCACTTACGTACAGTTGGCTCTTTTAAGAGACAAGAGCAATTGGATCCCTGCTATTAATAGAATGGTTGGTTCTTTCAGTAGACAAGAGCAATCGGATCCCTGCTATATATAGAATGGTTCTAAGCATGTGTGCATGCTTGTTATATTTGTAAGTCAGCAACAAGTTTTTTCTTCTCTGTGTGTTGCACATATTGCATGGAGAGAATTACACAAACAGCCAGAAAGTAGCCCTGCATGCAGTGCAATATTTTCCCCGGCAGTCAGGTACTTATTATGAGATTCCATGATCTCTGCCTCTGATTTAAAAAGTGGATCCACTCGTCTGTGATTATTCCTGTGCCTTGCACTTCAGATCACTGGAAGGAGTCCTAAGGTATTTAGGACAAGCCAGTGCGAACACTGGCAGGGAATGACACAGGTGTGATCCTGCCTGAGAACAGGAGGGTGGGTGAGCTTGTGTGTCCCCCTTGAGCTCTGCCTGTGAACTTTTCATTCTTGGCACACCACCAACAGTGCTGGCTGGGAGGCTGCCAGTGAACCCAAACCAGCTATCAGAGGAAGCAATTCAACACACCCAACACTGGGACACATCTGCCCACCCAGTTCCATCACACAGCGTCTCCAAAACCTTTCACTCCCTGGGTTGATCATTTAGCAGTCAGATGAACTGGTAAATCACTGTGCTTTCCACTCTGTTTCAGGTTCATCACAGGCTCAGGAGGGTGCAGTGTTCTCCAACACAAAACGTTACCTAATTCCATCCCCTCCAAAAAACCCTTCACCTGCCTCTGCAATGGATGTTGCAGCAAGACCCTGGAAAACAAGGAACCACAGAGGCCTAAAAATACCCAGCCAAGAGGAGGACAGGCAGTGTACACAGCAATGCCAGTCAAAGGTTCATCAAGAGAATTCAGCCCAGCCTCTGGACAAAGAACTTGCTCTCCTGGGCCTGCACAGCACGCTCGCTGCCTCTGGATCCCAAGGGCAGCACCAGCCTGTTGGCTGCATCAGCCAGAAAAGGCCTGTTCCAGGACCAGCAGCTGTTGGGTCATCAAGGATCAGGTACGTGCACTGCAGTGTATCTGGGCAAAATGGAAGGGACTTCATGGCAGGAAAAAGCAGATTTCTCTGTTGTCTCTGGGGTCTCCTGCTTGTTCTGTAAAAGGAATTCCTTTTATTGGTGCTGACATTTACCTTTGACTGTCTAAAGCTAAATGAAACATTTTCCCATGTTCGTTATAGCTAGAGTATTGAAAATTTTGTATCTTCTTGAATAATAGCTCAGAATTTTGCTGTGTTCTAATTGCTGCATTCTCATGTTCCCCACCCGGAGCCAGTGCTGTGTCTGTTGTAAAGATCTTATGCCACTTGTTCAAAATTCTCCTCCAGTAAACTCCAGGACAAGTTCCTCACATCCTACTTGGGTTTTTTCCCTGATCTGAATTCATGTTAGAATGAGCTCTGGAAAATAAAGTAGGCATTAGAGAAGTGTCACATGCACCAAAACATGTTTATTTCTGAACTTGCTTGCTGTAAGTTTAGCATCATGTTGTTGCTTCTTTGAAGAAACACAACTGAGGAGTTGTGACATGACAGCCTGGCTTTGAAGTGAACGTGGTCACTTTGGAGTCAGCATAGGCACGGAGCACGTGCCTTATGTGGGAAGCTCATGTGCCTGGGGCTTCTCCCAGGCCTGGCAGCTTTTGGTTCAGTTTTCAGAGCTGGTGAGGAGAATGCAGATGTCCAAATCCAGACTGCAGTCTCACCACAATTTTTCTCTTTTCCTCAGGCCCATCATGGATGAGAGCCCTTCTAAAGAGATCAACCACCAGCATCCAGCTCCCCGCTCATCCACAAAAGCCTCACAGAGGTTTAGGCCAATGAATTCTGCTTGGCCCCTGACTTCCAGGTCCATTCTGCAGTCATTGCCTGACAAATCCACTGCCACAAAAACATCTCAGAACAGAGGTCCTCAGTCCTAGAAGATATCCAGTTGCCAGCATGTGTTGGAGCCATGTACCCAGTGCAGCCATGAGGGATCAATGCTATCTTGCAGCTTCTTCTGCAAGCTAAACACAGAGCTGTGCAAGTAGAGCAGTTCAAACAAATGATGTGATTTGCCTCAATTCAGGATACAGCTGGCCCAGAAGTATTTTAAGAGCAACCACTGATCAACCAATGAGCTAATGAACCTCTTATTACAGAAAAATGTGGTTATTTTTGCAACCTTGATGCACTAAAACAGAACAAATCCTATCATATTTCCTGTCATCCACACCATGCCCAGCTCTGTGAGTCAGGCAGGGACACTGAACAAAGCAGAGCATGGAGCCCGCTGTGTGTGGAGTGGGTTGGAGGTGACTGACCAGCAGCCATGCAATGTGTCCTTTGCAGTCCTGGGTGTTTAACATGTGAGGGCCAAAACCAAGGGCTTGAGAGGAAGTGTTGACCAGAGCAGGTCCTAAGGGAGGGTGTGTTGCCTGAGGAAGAGCCCAGGAAGGCTGGATGGTTTCAGAGTTTATGCCCCCACAGGAGTTCACCTTATTCACAGGCATTGGAGGTTCTTGTAGGATGCATTGCTGTGGGGGCAAATGCTGAACAAGTGGCTTATCCCAATATTAACATGTTTGTTTACTTCATAGCTACCTGGAAGGATTTGTCTTGCTTCCTCTGAGTAGACATTGCATTCCAGAATTTCTCTAGCAGAGCTGACCTCTGTCACCAAGTGTCAGAGCATCCTCTGCATGTGCCTTCCACCTCCATCCTGCTTCCACCTTTTCCAGATCCAACAGACTTTCCAGTTTTTATAATTGGATAATTTTAAGTGATGATGCAGCAAAGCAGGGGAGTAAGGGAATAATCTCTTGGTTTTTTTCAATAGGGCATTTGCTTTATATTTGGGTGAGATTCAAAGCATCTGTTTTAGTGACTGCAGTCTGAGCTGCTGTTCCAAATGACTGTGCCTTGCAACTTCATTGATGTTGCAGTCTGAAACCAAGCATCATTACATTTTTTCCAGTTTAAATTACTATGTTAGATTATATTTTAAAATCAGTTTATAAAACAGTAATTACATGATAAGTTAATGAATTGGTTTATGTTTCCTTTCTGCTGGCCATCTTAACTTAGAGAAACAGAATAATAGACAAAGCCCTAAAACTTCTTTTTGTCATGGTGCTCCTTGCACCACTTTATCTTACAAAATAGTCTGGAGCTTGAAGCAAGTTTGCCCAGTTTTGGTGTGTTCTAGCAGGAACCGTCTATCAAAAATCGTTTAAAACTATGTGGTATGTGATTCTATGCGATACTATGGATGCAGGCAGGACTTCACCCAGCAACAGTGCCTGTGTCCTTAAATAGGCTCCTAAATTTGACTTTTTGCCAGTGTCACTGGCCATACCATCAGAAAAAAAAAAAAAAAAAAAAAAAAAAAAAAAAAAAAAAAAAAAAAAAAAAAAAAAAAGCTGGCCTTGTAAAAGAAAGAAGACACTGAGAGAAGTGACCCTTCTCTATATCCAGGGTTGCACTAGGGGGTGATGGGTAGGACTGTCTTCTCCAGATATTCAGAGCCTCTTTCTCAGTTGACATCTTTCGTTTCAAAGGGGTGGAGGGGAAAAAAGATCGGTGGGTGTGTGAACTGGGTCTGGACATGAGCATCTGCAGAGACAAACTCTGGGTACAGATCTGGAAAGTCTCTCAAAATCATCTGTGGTCTCATCTCACAGCAAACTCCACTTGGCTCTGTATATGCACAGAACAAGAAGCTTCTCTGAGCTGGCAGGGAGGATGTGGAGAAATGGTCAGAAAAAAACAGCTCTGGCCTTGTGTGTGGGAAATCAGTGCCTGAGGGCTTCATCAAAACCATTTAACTCAGGGTTTCCTGTTGTACCTTCCCATCAGGCACCCCAGTGATAACTCTCAGGGGTGCAGGCCATGTGTGACCTTCAGAACAGCCACCCTGCCCCTCACTAAGCAGCTCTGCCCCACTGGTGGCCTAACCAAGGCAGTCACACGCTGCATAGTGCTGTGGTGTGTTCACAGGGCCAGGAGATGTCCAGTCTACCTGCTGATCACCACATCAGCTGGTGGCCCATCACCTCCTCAGGTGCACATTGGCGGGGATGGATGTGTAAGACAGGCTGGATGCCATCTGCTCCTGTGTCTGTGGAGATTTAGTGTCCACAACTGAGTGGCCAGGCTGTCATGCACAGAGCAGCAGGGAGGCTTGCTGAGAGAGCAAGTTTGTGATCACAGCCCAGTCTGATGGGGAAGAAGGACCCGTAGCCTCCTCTCTTCTCCTCTCCCTCAGCTCCCACGGGTGCACCTCAGGGTTTCCCAGGGCTGCCACACTGTTGTCTGTTGCAGTTTCTGGGACAAGGAAAATAAACAGGGCCATTGCTGTCTGCACAGCTATAACAGATCCACGGGGAAAATTATTGCCCTGGCTTAGCCTCTGCTTGTCCATCTTCCACCTTTTTCATCCAGAAAATGGAAAAACCAGCCAGGTCTTTAATAGGGCAATTAGGAAATGTAAGGCATGGTGGGCTATTTGTGAATTCAGTTCTCTTGGCCCAAAAGGGAAATATATGGGGAGTTTCATTGTGGGGGGTTTTTTGTCACTGTTTCCTCTGTTAAAATCATGCATTGGTCCCTTGAGTATAGACAAAGTCCTTTAACTAATAAGCTTATTCCCATCCCTGCTTTTGCAGACTCTTATTATTTGTCTCAGTAGGATCCTTGCTTCCAGTTGGATGAGACCAGTTTCAGATGTACATTACCAGCGTCTATCCCCTCATTCTTGTAATGGGCCAGGAGCTTCTGATGCCTTTAAGTATCTCGCTGCCTTAATGGGATTTGCTGCTGGCTGCCAAATTGATATTTAGTGTGTAAGCTGGAAAGAAGGGCGAGAACTGCTCCCCCCACCTATTAATAAATCAGCACTGCAGGGAAGAGTTTTCTGCCGGGAGCCAAGTCTCACCAGTACATGCTGCTAAGGGAGGGGGTGGTGAGCTGCTGCCCTGCAGGGAGCTGGGCTCAGAGCAAAGGGATTTGGCCCAAAGTGACAATGTTGTGGCATTAGCAGAAGCGTGATCTGTCGAGGAGGCCTCTCAGCGTCACTTAGCTGGTGTCCCATGAACAGCCCTGCTGGGGTGGCCGGTGGTGCCCTGCAAACTGAAAGGCTCCACTCAGCCAGAACTTAAAAAAAAACATGGTAGAAAGAAGTAGGGAGCTGTGTGCCAGCCAGTTATTTCAGTGACCAAGAATCATCCCTCCCCCAGCAGGGGAGAGTGTCTGCAGCAGCATCCCACCCAGACAAATGGGCCCTGACAAGCAAAGGTGGCTCCTGCTCAGGCTTGGATTGGGTTCTGCACCTCCCAGCTCTGCAGAACCCAGCCCACTGTGGACTCCTCAGCATCCCATTTGGGAACAGGCCAAAGGGGATGTTCTCCCTGTCCAGTGTCCCCATGGCAGCTGTGTACACAGCCCACCTGCACAGGGCTCATGGCTGTCGTGCTTGTTGCCCAGGCCATTACTCCCACTGAAGGCCTGGGATTGGTTTGCATGTGGAACAAATTAATCTTCATTAAAGGATGAAGAGAAGATATTTTCTTTGGCTGTCAAGGAGGAAAAAACCCAGGAGATGTTCAGAAAGGAAAATCTCATACCTGTCCCCTCTTCAAATACATACAAATGACAAGTCATCTCAGGATCATTCCCTACACAGTTCCTTGGTTTGTTCAGAGCCTGACAGGCTTGGGCTCCTTGCTGTGGGCAGTATCTACACCCATAGTAGAACACAGGTACTTCTGGGGTATGATGAGTCAGATGGCTCATGCTCCAGCAGTGCCAGTCTCTCCACTGATGAAACAGGGTTTGTGATGGCTTAGATGTCTGCTCGGTACCAATCTGACACCCGGTGAGATGAATCCTGCCCTGCAATGGCTTTCTCATTACACCAGAGAATCCTGGCCATGTTTTTATTGTGTCTTGCTCCTGTAAAATTACCCCAGGAGATATTGGAAATGTCCTGGCTGAGACAAAGGATCAGCCTTGGAGAGTGGAGACAACATGTGAGCACTGGGGCAGCATTCCTCGGTGCACGTGGCTCTTTGAGCCAGTTTGGGAAGCTTCTGGACCTTCCAGAGAGGCACAGGCGTGTAGGGCAGGACGGCTGCAGGACAGCAAGGAGGGCCTGAATTCAAGGTGCCGGAGCAGACCGTGAGCTGGTGGAGAGCTGGCCTGGTGCAGGTGCATCTGGGAGGGCAGATCTGCTGCCCTGTCCCCAGAAGAGGGGGATGTCTCTCCTCAAAAATGAGGATTATGGCTGGACTTTTGAAAACCAGTTCAGCCAGCTGGGAGATGACCCGGGTGATGGAGATCCTACCCTGGAGGTCTCTTGCTGTCACCAGAAATAAAACAGCCTTTCAGTGACAGCCTTGATCCAGCCTTAAGAGGCACTGCAGTAATTTCTGATCTCTGCCCTGGTTTCCTACAGCCCAAGGACAAATCATATGGTCTGAGAGGAGGTGTAGCATGGTGTTACAGAAGCAGCAAGTGCAGGGGCTCGCTCTGACCCATCCCTCAGACGAGGCGTCCTCTCCACACTGCCATCAGAAACCTCGTGGCTGCACATCCCCTGCTGGAGTTCAGAGTGATTGTGCTAAAATGAGGTAGTAATTGAGATAAAATTTTAAGCTGCCAGGAGACGACGGCCTTGCAACAGGATCCTTCTGCATGGCACAGTGTAAACCAGAAAAAGAAAACGTCGGATTACTGGGTAATGCAGTATCATTTATAGAGAGAAAACCTGTGCCTGAGGAACAGAGTGAGTGTAAATGCAGCCAGGCAAGCACGGCTTTAGCTGGGTTTGAAGAGCAAAAGGAATGCCCTGGAATGGACGCTAGAGGGAAGGAGAGAGTCTCACAAGTGCAACTTTGAAAAGCAAAATGACTCGGAAACCAAACTAAAGCAGCTCCAGGGCGTTCAGGAGGCGTTTGGCACTCTGTGGGCTCAACATTTTCTTTTTACCTATCCAGCATCCAGTGTGCTGGCCTCGTGTGGTGCCCCAAATGTACTGAGCTGGTAGTGGCTTGCTGTATCACATGACACTTTGAGGTATTTGGAAATATTTTCTTAGGAAAACTGCAGTGTCCACAAGGTGTGATGGAGAACATCCCAGACCCACCTTGGCATTGGAAAGCCATGGTGCTTTTGGAGTGTCTTAGGGCATGTCCATATGATAATGCTGAGTGCAACCCCAGCATGTCTTAAAGATATGATCTTTGTCACAGCCTATAGCTATGAGCTGCAAACAGGTTTGCAAAAACCACGCATGGCTTGTGTTCCAGCTTCTCCTCCCTTGGTGACCAGAGACCTCTCATCTCTGTAACCCAGCAGAGCAGGCAGAGCTTCCTCGGGGACTGTGCTCCCCAGTGCCATTGGGCAAGTCCCTGCCGCCAGGCCTTCCAGTCTGAAACCAGCCCTCTCCTGGCCCAGCTGTGTGAAAGCTCTCTGCCACTTCTCTCCCCTCTATCCCACCCTTGTCTCTTCTGTCCTTCCCCTGCCCTGCTCCTGGTTCTCACCCAGCTCAGCCACCACCTGCAAGCAACTGCTGGCACCCTGGTGCCTCCCTGGCGGGGCCTCTCTGAAAGCGTGGTGTGAGGTAGGCACGCTTTGCATTTGTTACTCTTATTGTCTCTTCCGTGGCTCCATCGGCAGGGACTTTGGCCCTCTTCCTGATGTCAGGACAGCACTGGGAGACCCTGGCAGGTCACAAGGGCCAGTCCCAAGGCCTCAATTACCCAGCCCGTGTAATTTCTGTCCCAGCCCTTTCCTCATGTGGAAGCTGGCAAAATTCAACACTCACATTTCTACTGCTGCTCTGTGGGCAGGGTCAGACCTTTCCCCAACAAAGAGCACCAGCTCAGTCCCTTCTCCCCTTCTGGGCCACTTTGCTGCTGTCGGCTCTTATCACCTGCATCATCCACGCCCCAGAGGACACCTAGGGCCATGACAGGGACCTGAAGGAGAGTACCACAGCACCTGCTCTCTCCTCTGCAGCCAGAACACATCAGCCCTGGCCGTGCCGCCTGGGGGGACAGTGCTGAGCATGTGTTGCCTCCTGGTCGTGCCCTGGCCTGATCAAGGCTGCCCGGACCAGGGCTATGCTGGGCATGTGCTGACCAAGGGTACAAGCAAGCCTGGCTGCACTGTCTGCCACATAAAGGAGACACAGAAATGTTAGGTTTGGCGGAGAAAGAAGAGGTGAAAATGCCGTGGGAGGAAGTGGTGGAAGCCTTTGGGAGATCTGTCGCAGGAGGAAGGCACTCAGCGAGCAGAGGAGGAAACTCCAGAGGGCAGCACAGGGGAGATGGACACGCCAGCAGCAGGGGTCAGGTTGGGAGCACCGGCAGTCCTGCCACAGGAGGAGAGGCTTGTTCTGCTGGATCAGAGGTGGAGGTGGTAACCAGGCAGGGGTGGTGGATCCTCCTCCAGCCCCCTCGAGAGTGGAGGGGTTAGAGCAGGTCGTGGTGTGCCCAGACCACCCAAACGACTGCTGTGCTTGGCGGGCAAGCACCTTCCAGGGTCTGGGTATGGACCTGTCAGCCCTTACCAGAAAAATGCTGCACACCAGGAACAACAGTCAGGATCAGGACAGGTCATCTTGTCCAGCAGTGGGGGATTTCGTGGGATTAGTCACCAAATCTTCTCTTTTCAGAAGCTCAGTCCCAAAAGCTGCTGGGATCCTCCAAGGAATGTCTCTTGCTACCTCCCCAGGTGGGGCTTCATAGTGATAGCAAGGAATTTAAAATATTTAGAGGTCTTGTATGGTCAAAGCAACAAATACTTTTTTCCCCTGGATGATCACTAAGAAAATTAATTTTTAAATAGGAAAAAAAAATCGCAAACCCGCTATTTTCTCGGATTTCTCCTGTCCCTTTTATCTAGTGTCAGTTTTGGTGGTTTTGAAGAAGAAAAAGAGAAGTATTACTTTTCCCTTTCAGCTGCTATTACCCAATCCTGAAATTTTTTTTATTATGAACAGCCCAGGGGAAGCAGGAGTCCAAACATAAACCTGTGGATAAGATTAGTGGCATGTAAAAACAAATGAGAGGCCCTTGCTGCTGTGGGAAAAGCAGTTACCTTATGATCAAGCAACTTTGCAAGTGATGTACACAAGAAGAGGCAGAGATGGAAGGGGCTGCCATGTCATGCTGGCATTGGGAAGGTGGCCAAAAATGCAAGAGGGAGCTTGTGTGTGCACCTGCGTGTGTGTGTGTGTGTGTCTGCTCCCTGCCTGATGCCTTAACCAGCTACCTAGAAACAGAGACTAGACAGGAGTAAGGGAATAAAGGTAGGTATTTCATTGAAAGGCCTTCAAAGGTACCGCCCTGGGGAGCCAGAGGCTACTTCCAAAATGGACCCCAAGATGGATGACGAGTCACAAGTTCTTCACACTTTTATAGGTTTGGGTCATTTCCATGTCAACATAAATTCACCAATTGAAACTTTAGCTTTCTTCAATTTCTCCACCTCTCTAGAGGCCCTAGTTTACACCTTTGGGCCTAGGACAATCTGAGTGTCCTTGAATAGCAAGCTCAGAGAAGCTTTGTTGTAGCTATTTAGCCTAAGACAGCAGCTAACAAGCTGCAAGGAACTTCAGAGTTACACACTAGGCAGTACAGAAATATGAAAGTTAAAACCTAAGGCATCAGCCAGGCGCTAAGCCCTGGCAGGGGTGGCTCTGGCATCACAGTCAGCCTGCCCTGAAACAGGAGCAAAGGGCATGGGAGGTCGAACAAGAGCTGCAGGGTTGGTTTGGGATGCAGGAGTGTTGCAGGCAGAATGGAAGTTTCGGACAAAGTCGGTCATGGAGACCCTCCCATTGAGTCACAAGGATCAGAAAGGACACCCTTGGTTTCTAAACTCCTTCTCAGAGAGGAATCTAGATCCAATCCTAGTCCCAGACTTGGTCAGTGGTTTGTGTCTAAAGAATTATATAGGTGTAATTGAGCCTTTATACAACTTTGTGCTACAGAATTAAGGAGGGTTAAGCAAATATATTTATGTGAATGAAACAAATAAATGATTTATTTCAATTGATGATGATAATGACAGTGATTAGACTAAAAAAGCTTTTAGCAGAATTGTTTACTACATAATACAGTTAGTTTTAACTACTAGTATAGTGCACCATTTTTTATAAATATTGAAGCAATTACATTAAAGTTAGCAAAATAATTATAAGTAGGGATCGATGTCACCGATATCAATGACCATGGGCAAATCTCTTTTGCTCAGCCTTGAGGGGCATCCCCACTCAGGAGAGGAATCTCCACACAGACTCAAGAAGAGGGGTGTGACAGGACCCTGCCATTAAAAAGTGGGACTGGGTTTTTATAGTATGAAGTGATTGACTGTCAGCCGTATGTTTGTAGGCCCCCTGTGTCAGCTCTGCAGCCTTTAGCTCAGCACCATTAGATAAGTCATCAGCACTAGCACTTGTTGGTTTCTTTATCAGGAGCTTTGTCTGCCACCTCCTCACCAGTGCCAGTTTCTGTCAGGAAACATTGTTCTTCACATCCTCAGAATGTTTAACTTTGGGCTTGATGAGTCAGCCTCGCCTCAGCATTCTCAGCACCAAGAGCAGCCTGACCCCTCCTACTCCATTTGCCACTGATAATTTGATAACTTCTGCAAATACGGTAAAGTCTGAGCTTTACCTGCTACAAGGGGGGCTTAGCCCCTAAGACCCTGGTGGGGTTTCTAGTTCAGCCACTGCCAATCCAGGGCCAGTGTGGAGATAGCAAAGAGCTGCAAACACACTCCTCCTCCATTTGCAGCTCTTGGCAGGTTTTGTGTCTCCTCCTGGATGCTTGAGCCAGCACAGTCTCCCAGGGAGTCTCTGGCACAAAGTCTGTGAGAATCCTTTCATTCTGGATCATAGAGTGCTTTGTGTTGGAAGGGACTTTAGGGATCACCTAGTTCCAACCCCATGCCACATGCAGGGAAGCCCCAAGCTGTGTCCTACTCCAAGGCACATTCCCCATCTGCCCTGTCACAGCCCTTCCCTGCTCTGGGTCAATGCAGACAGAGGACACGAGGCCCGAGCAGCTCTGCAAATCTCAGCATTGCAGCTTCCCTCCATTCTGAGGTGACAGTGCAGTGGGGAGCACCTCCAGCTTCAGCTGTGTTGTGGGGTTACCCCACACACCAGCAGTCACCCCCCACATCAGCAGTTGAGCAGCATTTCAGCCTCATCAGGAAGGCAGCAGAAGTCCTTTTCTGCCGTCCATGGAAGTGTCACCCAGGTGAGCCCTTGAGCAGCAACATGGGTGTGTGGGGCAGGGTCAGCCCTGCTGGCAGGGCAAGTGGTTTATAAAGCATCAGGCCAGATTTCCATCTGGTGCAAGCTGGTGTTGCCTCCCTGATTTTCACCCAGACTAGCTTATATGTGCTAGCTGCAGAGCTGGTCCTTCAATCTCCAAGCATAGCGCCTGTCTTGGCAAGGATCCTGGGGGGCTGGCAGGGTTTGGCTGGTTTATTTAATGGGTGCTGGGGCTGTTGTCTGCCGCATGCAGTTCATTCCTGTTCTGGATCGCAGAGTTTGAACCATCTCCTGTTTCTAATGCTTCTGTCACAGCTTTGTTTGCAGTAGCATTGCCATTCAGCAGCTGCCTGTGCTGCATGTCCGAGTGGGCTACCAGAGCTTAAGGGCATCTCCCAGGCTCCCATGAGACCAGCAGTGCTCAGCACCCATCTCTGTCTGTGTCCTGCTGACCTCTGGGAGGCTCTGCTCCAAGCTCGCGGCCTAAGTCTGGGAGTGGTGGGCTTTGGTCCTGACACATCAGCCCAGTGTGCCCAGGGCTCCCCATCTCCTGCTCAGGCACATATTGGTGCTTCTCACTGGAGCTACAAGCTTTTCACAATGGAATCAGGTTGGCTTGGGATGAGAGACCCAGGGATGAGCTAGAGTTCACTTAGGAGAGCAGACAGGTGCCGATTCACCTGCTCTGAGGGAATTCATGCTGCTGCCAGGGAGAAGGCAGTAGTAGACAAATAAATATACCTGAAAAGCAGGAGACAGGTGAGTATAAGAGTATAAAAATCCCTCTGTTAAGAGTATATTCTAACCCCTTAACCCTTTGTCCCTGCTCCTGCATCATCTCCAATTGTAGCCAGTAACAGATGCCCAGGGGAAAGCTATCAGAGCACAGAAACAAACAGGACAAGTAACATCTCCTCCTCATCTTGCTTCACCTCTGTGGCTACATGCCTGTTGCACAGGACAAGTAAACATCAAAATGGGCCCAAAATGCTCTCTGGCTCTCAGGAAAATCTGTAGCTCAGTGGCTGTGAATTTCATCAGTGAACTTAAATCTTTGCATTTAATACACAGCTATGGTTAGATTTTCCTCCATTAAGGCTCCCAGGCTTTTTCCAGGGGTGTGGGCAGGGGTTGCATCCCCTCGATACTCCTTGTCCCCACACTGGGATGCAGCTGGTACAACAGCCAATGGCTCCACGTTTCCCAGAATTTATTGCCATTTTTCTTTAAAATATTGAAAGCCCAGAATAACAACTGCTGTGAGGGGATACAATGTTTGTTTTCCAAGTGGAGTAGAATTTAAGAGAGACTGTCATTTTTACTCATTCAGAGACTGTTACCCGAATTTCCCTACTCTCCCTCATGCGGCTGCATGTCACCTCTTCCCTGCTCCATGTTTTTCCAGGAGCAGGCTCCCCCATGCATGGCTTGTCCCTGAGGCTTTTCCCTTTGGTTTACTGGGGCACTTTGTGCTCCAGCATTATCACCTGCTGCCCACGGCCCTGCGTCCTTCAAATTACAGAGCAAGTAGTAGGATTGTGCATGGAGAAGGGAGGGAGGGAGCATGCCAGGCTCCATCCCTCTGTGACCCCGGCCACTGTCATCCTGTCCCCAGCATATCCATGCTCCTGACTGAGCAGTGGGCACCCTGGGAGATGGGTGAGCCCCTGGTGCTGCTGGTGCAAGTATTTGCACCCAAATTCCTGCCGGGGCTGTGGAGAGGAAGAGCTGTCCCCCGATGCCCTTGCCCACCTGGTGGGGACCTGCCGCAGTGCCGAGTGTCAGTCTTCCCGTGGCTGAGCCCTGCGGCAGCCCGCCTTTTCCTTATTTGTTTTTCTCCCTTTGAGAGCTATTCTTTCCCTCCCATATGCTGTAATAATTACAAGTGATAACTTAACAGCTGCTCTGCTATTCCGGGCTCAGCAGAGCCACGCGCCTCCACCTTTCCTCCCTCCCACGGCTCTGGGTCAGCGTCTTGGCTCCAGCAATCAGGGATTCCTGCAATTTTTGCCACTCGGGAGGATCTGGACTCTTTTCCCCTCCATTGCCATCTGTCTCCCACCCGCCTGCCCCAGCATCATGAAGGGGGATGGGACTGCGACATCCATCTGTTGCCATGGAGAAAGCTGAGCCAGCGAAGGGACGCACCCTGCATCCTGGGTGAAGGCCGGCAGAGAGGGGGTGAAAGGGATTTTCTTGTGTATTTATTATCACGTGTCTGTTGTCACTCATGGGGTCTGCCATAGGTGACAACCACCACCCTTGGTCACAACGGATCTTAGGAACCCCCTAAGCCCTCTTGCTGGAGAAGGTGGTGGCCTTAGGCCTGGAGTGGCAGATGCCACCATCATAGATGGCGGACCAAGTCCACATCGTTAAAATTAACTGTTTGCTGCCCTTTCTCCTGTGTGAGAGTGGTGGTAGCTCCCAAAGAGGTGATAGACTCCCAGCAGCAGCCCTGGGGCCCAGGGCAGCACCCAGGCTTCCCATTTTGGGTGTGAAGGGGTTCTTTCTCCTTCTACAAGAGAATTTTGCCTCCAGTTTATCCAGTTGCTGAAAACCCAGCATGAAAATATGTCAGAGTGAGGTGTTTCTGCCTGCTCCCCGCAAAGGAAATGCTGCATCCCTGAGCATTCCAGTCCTTCCCCGGTCAGCAAGGCTACCGAGGCTGGAAGTGCCTCTCCAGCACAGACGAAGATTCCCAGAAATGTGTGAGGACAGCCCGATCCCTGTCAATGATAGCGAGAGACACGCGAGTCTGTGTCGGTCGGTCTCATCCAGCCGATAAAAGGGCTGGAAACCTGACACCTGCCTGCTGGCTCCCGTGCAGTCCCATACCGGTCACTTCCCGTATTCCAAAGGCTGCAGACTCAGCCTCTCTGGTGGCAGCAGGCTCGAAACTGTGGCAAAGCCCCACGGCAACCTGAGGCAAGTGTGTGCAGCATGGCCAGCACCTGAATTCATTCTGGCAAGCTGCAGCGCAGGCAGGGTGCCTGTGCGTCCTCCCTATGTGTGCTGGGCTTTACTGACATAGTAAAACGCCGGGAATTAAAGACAGGATTTTACCTAAGGGTGGGATTTGCCAGAGCCATCAGCCCACAGTGGTCTTGGCCCTTCTCAGCCTGCACAAACACCTCATCTGTACATGGAGATACGTGTCACAGCAGGTGGCATCTTCCCCTGCCAGCTGTCCTTGTAGGTGGCAGAGCCCACAGGATGCCTAGGTCTTTCTAAGGGGCAGTGGTGGAGCTGTGGTCCTCCCAAAGTTGTAAGTGGGAATACAAATTGGGATTGTGCAAGAAGGTGGGCCTTCCCAGGAATTCCACTTCCCAGGCTGGGAATTCTGCTGCTAGCACCACTTCAAAGCAATGGTGGGCAAGGTCAGGGTCCATGGACGGGGTTTTTGTGCATGCAGACACTTTTCACATGGCAGGGTGATCATGAAAATTGTGTCCCTTGGCTTTTGAGTCACCAGCTGCAATGCTTGGCCTTGAATTCTGCTTCACCCAGAGGGCCTTTGGAAGAGGTGATGTGGTGCTTATCTGAGCTGGCTTTGATGCTTGGCAGCTGTGCAGGACCACCAAGCATGGGCTTCAGTGCTGGCACTGGTGGCACAGGGACACGCTGGAGGAAAGCTCACCAGGGGAAGCAACACGTGCCTCGCTTGCACCTCCCACACAGGAGTAGGCAGCCCCAGGAAGAGGCGGCTTGGAAAACCTGTGCCATCTCGTACGGGAGAGCTGGCAGCTCCATCTGGCTCTGCTTTGCAGGAGCTCTCCCAGGAGCTGCCGAGGGTGGCCAGAGCAGGGCCTGTGGGTGGTGTGCCAGGAGCAGGAGAGGAGGAGGAGTGGGTGCGATACACGTGCCCCACACTGCCAGGTTTCCTTTGCAGGGTGGTAATCCTTTGTTAAAGCAGCTGCTCTGTCCCAGGAGAAGAGTGGTGGGTTTAGGGGCTCGTGTGTGGTGTGATGCTGGTGCTCAGGTGCAGCGGAGGTGCTACTGCACAGTGACCCTACAGTGACCTGGGGACATCAGGCCTTGTGCGCAGGAGCTTCAGCCCACAAGCGCTTGAAGCCACCGGGTGCATTTGCCATGTGGCAAAGTCTCTTTGCAGCTCTGCTCGTTTTCATGGGTCTCGCACCTTGCTTTTACTCTCCCGAGAGGCAGTGATGCTTTTCTTGAAGCTAGCAATGCGATAAGAGTGTTCTCACTGAAACAGGGCAGCCAGGGTATTTGTTAGGATAAAAACACATGGGGTTGGCACTGTGTTCCTCACTTCTCTGAGCCCAGGCTACTGCGCAGCAAAATTACAGTCCTTATCTGCACCTAAGTTTTGCAGCAGTGTAACTGCAGCCATTTGGTTTTTGGTTTCTTCATTTCAATCTCTTTGATCATGTGCCACGATTAAGCTGATCTCTACGAGGCGGGATGAGTAGGAGTCAGAAGAAAAATTGTAATCGTCTGTGCCTTTGGCATGCAAGAACGGAATAATTTTGTAGTTTCATCTCCACACTGGTAGCTCTAGGAAAAGTCTCCTTCCCTTCATCAGCTAGCAACACTATTCAAGGCTGAGGGACACTGATCTAAATGGAAATATTCAGAGCTGGGTACCATCATTGTTCCTTCTTCCCTCATCTTTGCAGGCTGCAGCATGTCCATGATACAAACCACATGGTCAGTGAGTGAAATCCAGCTCCAAACACAAAGATAAATTCATGATAAGCTCCTTGCTGTTGTTTGCTCTCACCTGCCTTGTCATGATAGCAGGCAGGTAAACCCCTGTGTTGTTTCCTTGCCTGAGTCAAATGAAACATGAGGTTTTGTTGGGCTGGGAGAAAGGGAGGAAGGGGAAAGGGCATGGGGAGGTGACATCATGCTGCCCAGCCCTGTCCTGGCTCTCCTGACAATTTTCCTTGCCAGTTCCTGCCAGTGCATCACCGGCACTGGTGGTTTTTGCTATCCTGACAGCTACATAGAGGTGTTTTCCCACTTCTAGGCCAGAGCAAGCCCTGCCCCCAGCGCAGAGCATTGCTTCCATTCTGCCTGCACCAACCCTGGTGTCCATCACAGCCCTTTCTGTTTTGAAAACCCTCCCTTTCCTTGGCCAAATGATCCAAATTTCTTTACCAGGACACCTCATCACTTTATTCCTCATCTGATTGTGGAGCTCTCTTTGACCATTGCTTACTTTTCTTGAAAAGCATTACCAGCACAGAGCAGAGGTAACCATGTAAGGGACCTGTTTTAAACTGTCCAACAAGTCATTATTAACCCATATCGCAGATTGTGATCAAAAGCATCTTTTCTATAGAAATTCTTCTTCTTGTCCAAGTGACTGTTCCAGCAAAAACAACTCTCTCTGTCCTCCATTTGTTCAAATGATTATCCCATGTCGTGTCACCTGCACTTCTGTTGAATTAAGTTTTGCATTGGTTTTTTCTCCCTCCCTGCACACCCTTAGGAAGGGAGCGATTCCTTTCCTAAGCTCCACTGGAGGTCATCAGGTGGTGGGGAGGCAGGAAGAGGCTGAGACTGGAGGATAGAGAGCCCAAAAGGGACATTTTTCTGCTCAAGTGCTCGTGCTTCTGTCCACAGCACCAGGTTTAAAGAAATGGCCTGGATGTGTTATCACTGTCCCCAAGTCCCCTCACAGACCCTGAGGGCTTCTTGGCTGCCCAAAGAAGAGGGAAACTCTCAGGTGCTTCTGTGCTGGTGTAATTATGACAGGCAATTTAAAATCAGCCAAGAGCTGTATTGATGGCCTCATTTGGAACATAGTGGGCTAATGGTTCCTTCCATTTAATTAAGGATTTTTTCAAAGAATTACAGATTAACCTGAATTACGATGAGAGTATATACAGCAAGACAAGTGTGGTTCCACTAATTAAGATTTGCAGTCCTAATTATTTTGGATTAATTTTCCAAGAGGACACCTGACATTTTTATTGGTATAAAGACCAATAAGAAATGTAGCAGGTGTTTTGAAAGTGAAATAGTTCTGCCTTTTAAGGGGTGCAGCTCCTGATAGCACATCTTTTAAGAATCTGTACTGGTACCTCCTTCCCAGGCAAGAAAAAGCTATGGCAATGTAGAGGATCATGCTTCCATTTTACAGGTGTGTGTCTGCATAGATATATATATATATATATACACATATACATGTATGTATGTATATAAGTATGTATATATGTATGTGTGTCTGCGTCTATGTGTCTATGTGAAAAAATGATGACTGGGAAATTTGTTTCACTTTGATTACTCCAGCAACTTTAAATCAATGTAACTTCTGAATGATAGCAAGGCTTGAAGCAGTGGCCAGAAGGTAATGACAGAAACATCTCTGGTGGTTCATGGCTTGGTTTTCCTCCTGTTTCTTTCCCTCTTCCTCCTCTCCCAGCTGCTCAGTACTCTCTGACTACTCAGGATTGATGTGTTCATAGCAGAGGCCTCAGGAAGCGTTGGGAAACCTCTTCTCAACCCCGTAACACACTTGACTGGGTTTAGCTTGGACAGCCATTGTTCTGAAGTTCCTCCACTGCCCAGCTGGATCCCTTTAGGAAAACCCCCCAAGTCACTTCTCTTTGCAGGGGAAACTGCCCTGGATCCCCCCATCCAGTGCAGCTTTTGGAGCACTGCTTCAAAAGGTGTGTAGTGATTGAGCCATCAATCTCTGCCTTGCAAAAAGATCCTTAAGGTGCCGTGTTTTGCTCCACTGTCCTGAACGCCGTTGATGAGAATGGGTGGTTTTGGGAGCAGGCCAGGGCAGCCTCTGGCCCTCTGCACAGCAGGATGGGAGGAAACAAGCCACTTGTGGTGTTTGAGTTGTGGTACCACCCGGGTGATCAAACAGAAACCACCACTCCTTTGGGGATGTCGCTATCTCGGCACACACCAGAGGGTGATGAGGGGAGGGTGAAGAACTTTGCTTCGGAGAAGAGACGCCAGAGCGCAGACCTCGGTTACGCTTCTGCAACACAAGGAAATCCAAGGGTGGCTGAGTCAGGCTGTGAACAACACGCCTGGCATCTCCCAGGAGATCAGCTGCAGAGTCAGGAGCTGAAGCCTGCTTTCCTGCACACAGCTCAGGTGCCTGCAGACACTTGCAGGTGTGTGGGAGTGAGCTCGTCCTGGGAAAGGGAGACCAGTGGACTTCAGATGGGAGAAGAGCCATAGCTTGCCATTGCTCCCAAATCCTGATGCTCATGGAAAAGCAGCATCCAATCTGGCTTTCAAACCCAGGGCAGCTCCTCTGCAAGAAAGGGAAAGAGACGGGGAAGAAAAGAGAACTGCCTTTTTAAAAATGTTTGCTTTAGGTGGCCCTGCCACCTCGGGGTCTCAGGACTGAAAGGCAGGAAAAAAGGGCTTGTTGACCTGATGTTAACCTTCAGCTGTCAGCCATTCAGCTCCATGATCCTCACATGCCGCTGCTTAATCCAGGAGGAAAAAAAAGCACAAAGCCTGCCCAGAGCCTGTGCCATCTCATTAACATTTGGCTTAGGCAAGATTTCTATCCTGCACAGAGAGTGAAGCGGCTCCAGTTCAAACAGCTCTCCTCTGCTGTGGCCTTCCTGGGATGCCCAGGGACAGGGGTTTGCCACAGCTTCTGCAGTGCTGTGCTTTGGGGTTGGGGCCCTTCAGCTGGCAAAATAAAATTCAGGCAGAAACACTGGCAATTTCCGGCTTCATGAGAACTTGCAAAGACCTCTCTGTGAGGTTGCAAGGTCCTTCTCTGTGACAGGATGGAGTGGTTCCCAACAGGCACAAGACACAGACCCAACACAGGTTTGGCTGGTGCCTGGCAGCTCTTACTGGGGTTGGCGATCCCACGAGGCCATAAAAGCCAGACTGTAGTTTCTGGTTTGAGATCACATCCCACATCCACATCACATGTACTCAGAGGGAGGTCACAGGAATGGCTGAGGAAGAAATAATGCCGGAGGGACCAGGAGCACATGGGCATCTTGACCTACAGCCAGCCATCTACTGCCCCCAGGCCCTTGCAGCCTTCACTTGATTAAATGTGAAAGCTCTCTGGTTGCTTGAGCTGGCAAATGGTTCAGTACACCTGAAGTTGGCAGGGAGACCTGCTGCCCTGGGGTTGGCATGGGGCTGGCAGAAGTTTCCTCATCCTATCTGGGAGCTGGCTAGAGCGTGCTCCCATCTGACAAGTGGGTAGGAGGAGGAAGGTGGGTGGCTTTGTGCCGCCTGATGTGAGCAGTGTGCTTCTGGTGGTGGAGGAGCATGGCCGTGGCCACGGGCTGAGTGGGATCACATGAGCTTGGAGATGGAGCTTGAACCGTGTGAGAGATGGATGATCCTCTGAAGGCATAGTGGGGTTCTTCAGTGGGAGGCCCTCTGTGTCTAAGTATAGTAAGTCACACTTCAGAAATAAGTTGTTTGAGGCTGTGGCTGAGTTTCTTTGATGTAGGCTGAGGACACGCTACAGGGAAAAATCACTCAGTGTTCTGCTTTCCTGTTGATAAACTGTATCACAGCTCTGATCCTGGGACAAGGCTGGGATCCATGGGGCTGTTTAGCCATGAGGAAGTGGAAACTCCTGCACTAAACCACATCAAGGGTCTGAATTGCTGAGCATCCTGAGGCCTCAGGGAGCAGTAGGTGCTCCCAAGGACATATTGATTAGCACTCCCTCGATTCTCACCCCTTGTCATTGCCTCCAGGAGTGAGGTCTGCACGGGCAGAGTGTGGCCCATATGTCCCCTCACTGCTCGCCACTAACACAGGTCAAGAGCACAGTCCCACAGGCTTCCTACACAGCATTTGTCTGCATTTATTAATCCAGATTATTTTTCTCCATCAACTGGTCTAGTCTTGTCTTGAACTCATGCAAATACTCACAGCTGACAGCATCCTTGGGCAAGGAGTGTCTGACCCCCACCACACAAGGACCTACATGCTCTGAAATTTGCCCCAGTTTTTGCACTGGGAAGAGTCAGCAAGGCCAGTCGCTGTCAGCCTTCTTTGGGCCATGCCTGACTTTGTAGCCCTCCACCATAACCTCTCCAGCCATGTCTTTTCCAGACTGAGAAGTCCTGGTGTGCACAAGCCCTTGCTTGCAGGAAGGCTCCTCCAGACCTTTGATCCTCCTTCATCCCCTTCTCCACGTTGCCCTATTACATTTTGGATTTGAGGCTTCAAAGAGGTGCCTTTTGGGGCACAGGTCAACGCAGTGGCTTGGCAGGCATGCCTGCCCCACAGCTCTTGCTCCCTTCAGATGCTGCTGTTTCTTGGCCACAGGCTGTGCCAGCTCCTGTGATCCCGTTTGCTTAAGTAATTGGCAGTGCATACCATGCATAACCAGCTCGGAGTTTGTGTTGGGTTTTTTTTGATCCAGGACTCTTTCTCCTCTGGGAGAGCTGTCATCTGGGTGTTTTTATGAGCATTGGGGCTCTCTGCTGACCGCAAATCCATTCTCCCGGTGTGAAATCTGCTTGGTTTTCCTGCAGAGACCCCATGGTGTGTAAGGGACTGTAGGTGAGAGCCTGGCATTGTCTGAGACCTGAAGGGAACACTTTCGGGGCTGTTCCAGCTCCTTTCCTTTGCTTTTATCCCACGTAAAATGTATTTACATGATAACACAGCAAAGCAAAATAAGCAACCAAACCTCACTGCGGTCAATTCACTCCCAGCCTATTTCATGCCAATAAGACCATGATGGACTCAAATTGGAACTTCAAACTTCTTTGAAGGCATTCAGCAAATTACAAAGGTGAGAACCAGCTGTGCAGTTTGGGTCCTGAGATGAACTTCGCCGTAGGTGAGGCTGTAATGTGAATTTGTCATGTGAATCTGTCTTGAGGAATAATAACTCTTTATATTTTTTTATTGTTGTTTTTTTTTTTTTTTTTTGCTACAGTTTTTCCTTCCTCCTGGCCCCACCACAAATCTGCTCTCACTCTAATCTTTTCTTTGGCAGCTAAAACTATTATCTTTATTGTTTCAGGGCTTGGCTTCTTCCTGTTAGATCTCCTAATTGGATTTTTACTCTCCGATCCATTTAGTCTCTCCTGTGCTTTCACTAAAACCTTTTAACCCTTCGCTAACCAGTTTTGCTAACCAGTTTGCCTTGAAGGTGCTCCTCTCCCCACACTCCGATTCACCCCCTCTCCCTGATTTACAAGGGGACAGCTTTTCCTAAGCCACGGATGTCCACTCCAGTGTCACAGTCTGCACACAGCATCATCACCATCTCCTTCACTCTGCACACTGCAAAGGCTTGTTGGGTTTTAACCAAGAATAACCAAAACAACTCACATCACCCTTTAAAAGGAGGCCTGAGGTCACCATAGAGCCAAATCATCCAGAAATTACAACATTTCAGCTGTAGCTAGGAAGAGTCTGCTGCTTTTCCCAGATTCACCTCTCACCCAGAGCAGGTGCCAGTCCTGTGTTTCTGGCTGTGTCTAAACAGTATTAGCAGCTACAAGAGAGGTGAAACAGCAATGGGGCTGGGACCACTTCTGGCACTGAGGTCACTTAACCCTTCCACTCCTCTTCAACCTCTTTGGAAAATGCAGTTCACACCTCCCATCAGTCTTGCTCCTTTGGCCTTCAAGCCTCTCGTACCAGTGCCAGAGTCTTCACTGGAGGCTTTGAGCACGCCAGGACTGACCTGATTGCACAGCAAGTGCTTTCTGTACAGCTGAAATGACCTCTGTTCTCCATACCAGCAATGACCTCTGTCCTCCCCACGAGTAAATCAGTGCTTTGGTTTCTCTAGCCAGCAGGTGTGCTCCAAGCTGTCCTATGAGCACAGCACAGCAAGATGGTAATGGAATCTGGCATGGAGGGGGCTTGAGTACCCCACATCCCAAGAAGGGATGGGGGTTTCATGGCCTGAGGCATGCAGCTCCTCTCACAGGAGGAGGATGAAGCTAAGACGATGGCATCTCACCACTGCTCTGGTTTTTCCGTCAGGCCACCCAGTGATGCAGGGCTGTGATTTTTCAAGCAGCCAAGATCTTCACTTGCAACATTTAACAACTTGGGGTGCAAGAAAGGAAGCTCCCCTCCAGGTCAGTCAAGCCCAGTGGGGGCAGAGGTGGTGGAATAAGACCTCCACTTAGCAAGATGTTAAGTACAAAAGGAGATGTAAATGCAAAGGGAGGAAAAATGGGAAGAAGAGGTACCAACCCTACTAACTGGCTGCTCAGCCCAGATCCAGCTGCCTGGCTCTTCGCAAGTCTCAATGGCCCCAGCCCCTCTCCTCCTTTCTTTCTTTTTTCCAGCCTTTTTACCATCTTGGTGCCTTTGTGTTGATGTTGCTGGAGTGCGTTGCCATGGTTAAAGCTGTTATTCTTAGCAGGGTTTCCATCTTACCTGTGAGACAGAGAGATAGGGAGATGGAGACGTGCATGAATGTGCATGTTTGCCCTCATTTCAGTTCCCGCTGGCCGTGTGGAAAAACAAATCTGATGGAAAGGAGAACCCTTCGGGGGGAATGGGGAGATAGGGAGAATACCACCTTGGAGGAGTTTCTCCAAGGAATACATAGGCTAAGCCAAAAGCATGGGATAGAAGAGATGATCACCTGAGAGCAGGGGTGGGCAGAGATGGACACAGGTTTGTTGGAGGTGTTATTGGACTTAGAAAACACACAGCTTCAAGTCCAGTCTCTTGTAAGTGTGCAGTGTACATGTGGAAAGGTGGGGATCACAGTTCCCTCCCTGCTCCCACACTGACAGTGCCCACACAACATTCCTCCTTGGCCCTGTTATTTCCCTTGGCTTTGGTTGCTCCAAGTGCTAAAAGTGGGTTGCAAGTGTTATATTTTTTTAAATTATTTTTGAATGTGCTTATCAAATATGTATTTTCTAAATTTTACTTTCTTTTTCTTTTATATTATTATTTATTTCAGGTACGGGGAATGTGGGGAACTGAGTCTTCGGCACATTCCCATAGGTATTCTTGTCCAGAGAAGAACGATAACAAAATCTTTGGATTTTAGACTTTTAGGATTTTTGGCTTTGGTGTATCAGGCCACAATAATTTTATTGTTGTTCCTCAGGGAATGATTCAGAATAATAGATCTGCTAGGAAAGATGGACCAAGTTCCTGCTTTTTTTGGCTAATATTATTATGCAAGTTTGAACTGACGGAACAGTTCTGAATTGCTTCACTCAAACATGCAATGAATGAAGAATTGAATCAATAGCTGCTGGGCCCTCTTCCAGCCCCTCCAGAAACAGCGGATTTATTTCTCTCCTTCCACCAGCCCACCAGCTCTGATGGTGGCTAGCTGGGAATTTTGGGGAGTTCCCAAAGGAGTAACTGCTTTAAGGGAAATTGCTCTGTGCTGCTGCATCCGGACAGGGTCTCATCCCAGGAGCCACTGGGTCAGAGCGTGTGATCTGGGGTGGCTGTGGATGGGACACCTGCACCGAATACAGGCAGAGCAGATCTTGCTTGGAGAAACAAGAAGGGGCAAAACTGAGCCACTGGGCCCTTTCTGCCCTGCATGGTTGACTGGTTTCATCCACTCTGCCCCACCACTGGGTTACTTTATCACAGTCCATTGCTATCTTGTAGCCTTGTTGCCTGATGCCACTTGTAGTGAAGTGGTTGAGGAGGCTTCTGCTGGGCCCTCCTTCCACTACAACTCTTTCAAAGGTTCTGTGGTCAGATGTCCCAGCTGTCTGCATGGATGTCCATTGTCCAGTGACACAACAGCTCTGCTGACAGCTGAGCTGCGGGAGAGCTGTGCAAAAGAGGACCCTGTGCTCCCTGCCTGTGCTGGCAGTTGCTGTATCGTCAGCTCTTGAAGGAGCTGCTGAGTCCTGGAGGAGGGAGCTGAGCTCACTTATGCAATCCACCAGTGCTGCCCATGCCTGGACAAAATGTGTGGGGCTGGTCGGGGGTGGCTTCTAGCCAGCAAGTGAGGCCCAGGCCCTCTGGAATATTTTGACATCTCACATTCTTTGATTCTGCCTGGAGGCAGGACTCCTCTCCCGTCTCACATGAGGCACGTGACTATGCCTGGCTATACCTGGCTCCTGCCTAAGCGGAGTAGGAAGATGGCACCTCCAGGGGCTGAGTCAGTTGCCTGAGAGAGAAATCACTCTCAAGTGGGATTTTTCCATTGGTTGAAAATCTCCCCAGGTTACTGGGGCCCAAGATTAGCTACCTGCATTAAAGCCTGAGATAAGAGATGGTGAACTGGGGGGCTGGAAGTTCACTCCTGTCTCAGGTGAGGACCGAATGGGATGGGGATAAAGGGGAATGCTTCTAAATAATGTGCAAGAAGTGCAGAAATGGCTCTTTCTCCATGAGAGAAATGCTGGTAACACCCCCAGCTCAGTATTTCTGACAGCCTTACCCCCAAGCCACATGTCTGGCCAGGGCTGCTATTTGCCTTTCTCAAGGGTGTTGCTACACCATGGCAGTGCCCAGACAGCCAGGTCCTTACTGCCTTGTTCAGCCCTTGTAACCTGCTGTTAAAAGCACTGACAGAGATGTCCTTTCACACCCACCTGGCTCCACACTGACACACACCTCATCTCCTGCCATGTTGTCTGTTCCCTTTAGGAAGGCTGCCAGAAATGTCAGTGTATTCAGCCTCCTGCTCTGTGTGTGGCAGTGGGGCTGCAGCCCTGCCTGACAGCTGACAGCCTCCCCAAGCTTTGTAATTGGGGCGATGGAGCTGGTGACGGGGTGCAATCCATCCCATCACTTTCTGTGATTGTCATTTGCCTTCTCCTCCTGCATCAAGTCAACGGGGAAATCTGGTATCTGAGCCAAACAAGGGACGTCTGTAACCGTGGTCTAACCAGCACTGCTGGAGGCTTGGTCTTGAGGATGAGCAGAGCAACCTCAGAGCCACATGAACACCTCCCTGTGCACTTGTCTACTCTATAAAGTCACCACAAATTAACTGCAGGTACGTCCTGAAAATTAATGAGTTCAAGACCTTTACAGCCTCACGCGGGCCATCTTTTGCAGGAACAGTGTCCTTAATTAAATCATACCTCATTCGTGAGGAGCTGTATTGAGCCCAAAGGCAAGGAAGGCAGTCAGGCTGCCTGGTGCTGTACTGGCTGGATGTGGGTCCACTGTGAAAAGGCTGCTACAGCTCATCCACATCCACCTGCAGGGCAGAGTGGGGCGAGGAGCCAGGCTGGGTTCATTAACTGCTGGCGTGGGGTGGCAAGGACACCAGCCCGAGTGCTGGCCAGTGAGGGTGGATAGCACCTCGGCAGCACAGCTGACTAATGGAGTGAAATGAATGTTTGGGACATGGTATAATGGAGAAGTGAGTCAGGCACAGTGCTACATGTAGCTGATCCTGTGGTTCCACCCCACAGCGTGCTCAGACCCCTCTTCAGATCATCTTCTCTTGTTAGCTGACAAAATCTGAGTGGTCTTCTTCTGGGGAGAATAAATGGCAGGGAGCAGGGTTGCAGAAACCAGGAACACTTATCCCAGAGGCTCAGCATGTGGTCTGGGTGTGGAGGCTGTTGTCCTACAACTTTGTCCTGTGAGCAGGAAGGAGATGAACATAGATGCCTGGGCTGGAGGGTCTAGGGGGCTTGAGGGGAGAAGCTCTGCCAGGATACCTGGGTTGCTGTTGTCTACCCTCTACCACCACCACCGAGGTCATGTGGAGATCTCTCCTCAGAATCTACCCAGGCACCTGTACCTACCCCACCTTGGGAAGGAGTCTGGTGGGTTGGGAAGAGCCCTCTCTGGCTGTGGGGAGTCAAAACGCACCACTTCCCACCTCCGGCACCACAGGCATCAAGATGATGGCTAAGTCTTTCACTTGGGTGTGCACCTTGGCTGCAGCTGCACGTGTTTGAGCAGAGAAGCCAGCACCAAGGTGTTAAGGAAACCTTCCTGTCTGACTGTTAGGGAGTGTGATGGCCGGAGTGCTTCCTGAACGATCAGACAGGAAAGTTTCCCTAACAGAGGATGGACTGTTTGCATTGCGCACCTGAGTCCCCTGTGCTCCAGTTCTGGGCTCCCTAAAAAACATCTTGCGGGGGCTGGTTGGAAGTAAAAATGCCCTTGCGACTGCAGCCAAGCCAGAAAGCATCCCTGGAGCCGCGGGTCTGCGGGCCCGCACCCACGCTGCACCGTCTGGGGCAGAGGCAGGCAGGTGGAAACGGCCGCACTGGGGCACAAGGAGCACACTGCCGGTGCGGGGGAAGCTCTATCGCTCCCGGGCAGAGGTGATCTGAGCGCAGGCTTTCCCTAGTAAGGTGACCACCGGGATCTGGGCTGGAGCTGGGAGGTGGAGAAAGAGGACATGCAGAACAACTCAGGCTTGTGGACGCAGTTCTGGCATTCCGGGAGAAGTGCTCTTTTGCCTTCCCTTCTCCACGGCTTTTTTGTTTTCCGCAGCCCGACAGAAGAGGCTTCCAGTAAGCGGCAGGGGTGGGGGCAGAGCCCACCCGCACAAAGGCAGCTCCCCACGGGCTCTGTGGCCGCTGTCACGCTTTTTCGCTCAAATCAGCGCCAGCAGTGGATGACGTGGGGCTGGTGCTCCCCAGCCCCGGGGCTGATTGGTCCCAGCTCAGGTTTGAACGCCAAGGTGTCCTGGCAACCAGAAGCAGAGGAGCCAGACTTTCCCGTCCGCACTCGGCTCCGGGAGCACGGCGGGTGCTGGGAAGCGACAGGCACCGCGGGCGAGGAGCAGCGCGCAGGGCCGCTGGCCCCCTCAGGTGCGGTGTGCGCCGTGCCGGGCCGTGCCCGGCCGGGCCCGGGAGCTGGGATGAGTTTCACCCGGGCTGGGTGCCAGGGGCCGCCGGCCGTGACTCCGCACGGTGGCTCGGGCTGCACCTGTGCCCCCGCACAGACACGGCAGCGGAGGGGCTGGCTTCAGCTGCGAGTAGGGATGGGGAAAGCGCTGGTGTTTGGAGGGTCTGGAAAGTGACCGGTCAGTGGGGTTTGTGGGAGGGATGCCTGGGGAGAAGCTGTGAGGGGAGGGGGCAGTCAAGGGGCCATCCAGCAGTTGTGTGGTCAGCTCACTTGCCCCGAGGGGACGGAGCAAGTAATTTTGGCTAGTTTTGGCTTCGCCTGATTAATCAAACTCACAAAAGCCCTGCAGGGCACCCGGGGCTCTGAGATGGACTAGAAGAAGATGGCTTTACATTGAAATGAAACAGTTTTTCCTGCTGATAGAGAGCTGCTCTGCTTTTGCCTCAGCGCAACCCAGCTGCATGTCCGTACCTCCGGAGCTGGGGCGTGAGGAGGCAGGGGTGTCCCAGGGCTCAGCTGTGTGCAGGAAAGCAAAGGGCATTGCAGGGGCGTGCTGTAAAGAAAAGGCTTTTTCCTCCACCTGGAAGATGCGAGCAGAGACGAGAGAAGCTGGCTGGGGGAAGATGCTTGCCAGCACGGAGAGGCAGCACTCAGCACAGCCCATCTCGCACCTGTCAAAACTAGTAGAGACATACCTGTCTCTGTGAAAAGACGTGCCAGCCATTTATGACAGGGCATGTCCAAGACGAGAAGCTACCTCCACAGGGTAACAGCCCTCCCGGAGGAGCTTCCTGGCTCAGTGGCAGGTGGTGAGCTTGTGGAAGGGCTGGTGTCCTGCATGGATTCAGTGCCACATATTGAAAAGCAGTGCCACGATTCAGTTTTTGCTTCTGCAAGTGGAGGATGAAGCAGGATAACTATGCCAAGACCTTTTGGATCACAGGTTGTGTTATTTATTAGGGTACAGGGCTGAGACTTGCTTGAACAATTCTTTCTCATAGACCCAAAGGCATGATGAGACTTGGAGAGCCCTCCCAGAACCATGCTCATAGTAGAAGAGTGGTTCCTCAGCATCCCGGTGGCAGGGAAAGGCAGAGGGACACCACAAAATGAGCAGAGAGGGTTTTGCTGGCAGCATGTTATTGCTGACCTGGATTCGCACTGATGACCTGGAGGGGTAAGATTAACACAGTCAGCTTGTCCCAGGGCTGTGGGGGGATTAGAGAGTGGGAAAGGGTCATGCCTGTTATGTACATCATTTTTCACTGCTTAAATGGGAGTATGTAGCACCAGTTGTGAGTTTAAAAAAAAAAATCCTGCATACTGAAGTGTTGCCAAAGTTTACAGTGTTGGAGTGGTGGGCTTACAGCAGAGGCTTTGCCCAGAAAACCCAGGTACTAGATCTCTGAGAGTCAGTGATGCTTTTTGTATCTAAATGAAAGTTAAGAGAAAACATCTGTCCCATGTAGTAAGAGGAGGTTTGACCTAGATGAACCTGAAAATAAATAAAACATGAAAATCCACTAAAGGTGAATTTAACAAACTGAGTATTTTAATCATTTTTTTAACAATCAAGTTTTAAAATTGGGCAGCTTGGGCCTGGATGATGTTCCTGCTTGGACCAACAGCTCTTCCTCTCCAATTAGTTCAAATAAGACTTGTTTCTCTGAAGGGTTAAGGCAAGTACATTCTTCAGGCTTTATTAAACCCATGAACAGTAATGTCAGTCTAAAACCCAAGAGAGGGGAAAACATACCCACACCTTTCAGGCCCTAAACAGGAACAAATTCAGCTCACTTTGTATCTGCCCAACAACTCAGCCAAGGCAGTTTATGAACTGGGAACATTAGCCCCAGTGAGGCACGACTTTTACAGATAGTCATTAAATAACTTGTCTTTCCTGGTATTTTATGGAATAAACAGTGCCTGTTGCTTGCTAATAGCATCTGCTTTTATTTGAGTGGGATCGTATTTTATAACAATCCTTCTGTTCAGTTTGCATGTTTGCAGTGACCCCAGCAAGCAATCACTCTGTGGCTGGTAGTAAATTCACTCCCAGAGGTTTAATGATGGTATTTACTGTAGGAGCTGCCAGTTTTAGGGCCGTAGTGATTAGGGTGGGTTGATGGGACACAGGGCAGCTGGGTAATTGCTAGTGATGAGCCAGTGAACTCCCAGGTAATTGCACCTTACCTGGAGAGGTGTGCTGGCATGAGCGGTGTTTTAAAGACAAAGCTGTGAGGAGGATAAAGGACAGTCATTGTCTCCACATGACAGCGCTGAATCACGGACAGGAAATTACCCCTTCTCCTCACCAAGAAAAATAATGCTTGGTCTGTTTTCTTTCCTGTCGCTTTCTTAAAGAAAAGACAGTTGTGGTAGGACTCGTGTGCCTGTCAGTCTGTGCCCCTTCCTTCTCTACATACCCTTTAAACACTGCTGAGAAGTAGAGATGCTCTGCTTCAGGACACCTACAAGTGTTGTGAAAATGGGTCTTGTGGGGAGGAAAGACAGACATAGTCCCTCGCTGACCCTGGGACGGCCTCGCATGGACCAAACCTCATTAGACACCAGAGAGGCCTGGTAGCAGAGGGACCTCAGCAAAGCTCATTCACCAGAAGGCTTCAGCATAGGCTCAGATTTCCTCCAGAAATGTGAGGTCCAAGCAATCCTGGTTCCTAGGACAGCAGACATCAATAATGATGTTATTAAAGGGAGACAGTAATTTTACTTTTAATGAATGTGGGATCTAAAAAGTTGGTGCGGTCACTTGCTAGAGCCCCTTGGCCCTTGGGCAAGATTTCTCAAGTCCCAGCCATCTCCATATGTTTGGGCTCCTCAGGATATTACTCAGCCTGCACGTATGTGGATTTGGTAGTCTTCACCCGGCCCTAGTGTTTGAGGCTGTCTCTGGTGCTGCATCACCCCAACGCCTGCGGCCTCCAGCCTCGCCACTTTGTGTTTGTTTGCCCTGCATACCCAGCAGTGGAGAAGCCAAAATTGCTTTGCCCTCCCTGTTCATGAAGGAGAGGGCTGGAACCTTGATCCCTGTAATTGCCAGCCTCTCCTACCCCAGAAAGGAGTAATCCCCAAAGCACTGGTGACACTAGAGTCCTCTAATGCTTCTTGAGTCTTCATCAGCAGGTCCTGGAGGGCTTTGGGGAAAATGCCATATGCCTTACATCTATTTTAGATTTGGGAGGGTTGAAGCAAAACAAGGGGCAGAGCCTTGACACACAATGACAGGAATAGAGCAAAGGGCAGGTTTAGGTAGGGGCAAAGGGACTGATAGAGCGAGGGGGCTGACAGTGGTGCTCTCACCTCCCTCGGTGGGTCTGGTACCAAGAATGCTCTGGTTAGGTGGCTCTTTATCTGCTAGAACCTTTTCATTTTGCCTCGTGATTAAAAGACAAAGATGGGGAGTGTGTCTTTTCTCTCTGTCTGAATGAGCTTTCCTCTCCCTCTGTAGCAAGAGAGAAAGATTGCAGCAAAGCCAGCAAAACAAACTCCAGTACAAGATTGTTCCACTGGTGGGGAGAAAATAAGTAATTTGTGGGCCCAGAACCTCCCAAGAGAGGGGCTGCTCTGGGTCCAGCAATGATTTAAGGGGCTTAGCAAGTCAGAAGTGCCAACAGTGAAGCTGTGGCAGGGTTATCAATATATTAAGAAGTTTGGGCAATTGGATGGGAAATTTCCAGGTACGGGCTGATAGAAATGATAGCGCTGGTCCAGACTGCCGAAGCTCCATGGACACACCTGGAGCTGCTCTGCTGTTATGGCTAGTGATGGGAAAAGGAGTTTAAGCTATTCTCATTCTGCAGCCTGATCCAAGCACTCACTGCTGCTCCTTCTTCTTTGTTGGCATGAACATTTCTCCAACTGCTTGATGCAGAGGCATTGGTCTGGCAGAAAAAAAATCAAACATTTTCTCCCCTGGGGATTTTCTATAGCTGGACAGGTCCTTGATCCAGTCCTCTGCACCAAGAGTAGTGCAGGCACGATGAAGAGGGGAGTGCAGGCTGTCAGCCCACCACTGCCTGCTTTAGCCACTCCAAAATAGAGCTTGGATGAATGGATGACTCCTTTCCCTTCTCTTACCTGCGGTACCCTTAAGGGAAACATGCTGATCATGGATTTACAAACCACTGCCAGATGTTTGAAAAGATGTAGTTTAATTGTTGTTCCAGGACCTCTCTGTCCAGTGTGTGTGACCTGAAGGAAATCCCTTGAAACCTGCTCTCTGGTACCAAGATGAGCACCAGGCTTCAGAATACCAGTTTTGAACCTGAAGGTAGTGAGGTACTGGCAAAGATCAGAGCATGAGATTCAGAGTCAGGAACTGCTGAGTGTTGATCCTGGATCTGCCTGGTCTGCCAGCTCTTTTTGCTCTGGGGCAAATTATTTAGCTTTCCTCTTCCCTGATCCCCTTCCATCCCCTGCCCAAATCTTTTGTCACATGAGGGTTGGGAAGAAGCTTGCGAAACACCTGCTGAAGTGCTTTGAAGACACAAAGCAGAATGCCGAAATGATAAGTTGTATGGGCAGTATAAACAAACCTGGCTATACGTTTCCCAGGCTAAATGAGGAAGGAGGAGGGGTTAACTGGTGGGTGGCACCTATGTCCTAATTACAAGGCTTGTCTCTGGATCCCTTCTGTGTGAAGCATCCTCTTGGCTGAAAAACAGCTGATATAGTCACACCTGAGCAGAGGTAGGGGAGGAAAAACTTGTCTCACGAGCGAACCAAGGTAGGTGGAAATTTCCTTTGGGAGGAAGGGGGTAAGTTGTGGTACCACAGTGACTGGAGATGATCTTCTGGACCATCTGCAGACCTACCAGTCCTGCTGTACCTCCTCTTTCTTCTTGTCTGGTGCATTTTTCCAGGTGGTTGCTATATGGTCTTGAGGGTCCTATGAGATCTAGGAAAGTCCTTCCTGCAGCTGCCATTAGACCCTGTTTATCCTCTCTGACACCTGATTCAGGGGGATAACCTCTGGCATTTTAGTACTCTCTTTGTCCCACACCAGTTTGCCAACTCAAAAAGCAGCACAGCCCCAAAGCTGAAGACTGAATAAGTAAATTGTGAGTGCGCTTTGCTTTCTGAACCTTTCCAGCATTTCAGGGTCACATCTCTAACATGTCTTTGCAACAGTGGGAGTTAAAATCTGATGGTGCATGTGTATGTGCTAAGAAAAGTGAGATATCCACACAAACAGCTACTGTTGAGGAGACAAGAAACACAGCAGATGCCGTGAGAGCTGATGGATCTTCCAAGCTTAGCCCCAGACAGATGTCTTGGGCCTCTTCCACTACACCTGTGGCTCTCTCCTTACTGCCGTTTTTTGCATTTCACTTGTGCTTATGACCTTGCCCTAAATCGAGGTTATTCTTGCAGGTGTAGCACACTCTGAAGAGCACCTGGAATAGGTTTGCAGGTCTGGCCTCTTGTTTTGGCCAAGTGATTTCTGCATGGGCAGGGAAGTGCAGATTTAGCAGCCTGGGACCAGGGAAAGCAATTGCAGTTCACACCTCTGCCTTTGATGCTTTGCAGCTTGGGCAAGAATCAGTCCAGTCAGGATCAGTTGCATGAGGACATATAAGTGCCTAAAGATGCAGGTTGATGCCTTCATGCTGTTTATTTTGCTTTTAAGCTGGATCTGGGAGTTTTCTCTCATATTTGGGAAATAGGAAGAAGTATTTCTCGTCTCTCCTTTTATTACTATTCTCCAGCCTGAAAGCTCCTGGGATAGATGTCCCCATAGGTGTGCAAGTGCGTGCTGCAGGCCCTGATCTCAGCTGGACACTTGGATTGAATCACACAAAGCCAGCCCTGGAGCTGAGCAGCCGAGATGCTCTTTAGGCCCTGCAGAGCTGCATGTAGTGGAGGATGTTTTTTCCCCAATGAACCTTTGATTCCCACAGCACTATGGGAAAAGGGACGTATCTGCACCACCTGGGTGTTCCTCCATCGCTTGCTGGGGCTGAGCAGCACCTGCTCACAACCAGTGCTTTGCCTGGGGAGCCCCTGAGGGCTGCTGTATGGATCTGCTGCCTGGTTTCTCTCTTAGTCTGCTTGTAACAGCCTGGGAGATTAATGCCCCCACCCATCCAGCTTGCCAGACAGATGTTAGACAAGGTGATGGATATATCTGCTCTCAGATTAAAAAGCAGTTTAAAACACATCCCCTGCCAGCTGTGGCCCTCTGCCCTGTTAGCTTTCAAGTGCTCTCTGGAAGAATTGTTTTTTGGGTTTTTTTTTAAACCAGCCCTACCCTTTCCTGCAGTTTCTTGGGCTATTCTCTGCCTGGCAAAGCCCCAGCAGCAGCCCCTGGGCAAGGTGGCACGTGTAGTGGAAATGACTTTGGCTGACTGGGATGCTTTTGCAGGGAGCCCAGGTGCCGTACACAGTACAGTGGGGAAGAGAAAATGCCTCTGAATGGAAGTTAGAGATCTCTTCCTCCTCCCTTTTCTCTCCTGAACCCAGCAATTCAGTGGTTGTGTCAGCATAACTCGATAGCACAGGGACAGAGAGAAGCTGGAGCCTCCACAGCACAAAGCAAAAGCCTCAGTTTGCTTTCAGTTGCCTGTTGCAGGAACCTCTTTGTCTCCTGGTGATAAAGGGAGAAAAGGAGCTGCATGGGGAGGACACCACAGGACAAGTCCTTCAGGGGAAGAGTGGATGCTTTCTCCTCTACACTAGACATTTGTATACCAGCTTGTCCTGCCCTGATGTCTCTGCATGGGCAATCTTGCCCTTAGCGTGGGTTTTCCTGGCTTTTCCCAGGGACCTTGAGAGTTAGTCATCCCTTGCTGCCTTCCCAGGGCTTCTCATCCTGCCAGAACCATTAGAGCACGGGCTGTGGTGCAGCTCTCACTCCTTTCCTCAGTTTGCAACAGTGGCAGCCAGGACGAGCTGGTCACTGCAATCAGATTAAAGGCTGGTAAGCTGCCCTTTTGCCGAGGTAGATTTAAAGGTCTAAGAGCAGCAATGCTCAAAAAAATAGCTCCTCTCTTGGTAGGAGATGTGGGTGAGAAATTCTGTCTTGGTACTGATGCTGTTGGGACAGGGATGCTGGGATGGCAGCCTTAGGGGGAGATGGCGCTGCCTGCATTAGTCATGGTGGTGGAGGGGAAATCCGTAACATAAAAACAGAAATTATATGTGCTTAATAGATAGATAAACACTTCTTCTACCAGCACTGTAGATCACGCCTATCTCCCCACCTCCTCCCAGATTTTACCAGCCTAATCTGGAATTTTCTGTGCAATATTTATTTTTCATCACTAAGTCTTGAAGGAACTGTATTTTCAAGCAGCCAGTGACTTCTTTTTTCTAAAAAACTTTGTTTTCCCCTGAAGTCAGCTCAGAGCACCTGTCTCTTGGAAAACCAGGCCCCTTTAAGATGTCTCAGGCTGCTTTGAATCACTAATTGCTTCTGAATAGGCAGGCCAAATGTTTTATCACTTCAAACTCCCATAGCAATGCAAATCTATACAGCTGAGAAGCCTCTTTCCATGCATGGGGGTGATGGGTAAAGATAAGGATTAAAAATAGAAACAAATTCAGCCCAGGGGTCCTCTTTGTTCCTCCCTGCCCACGGTGGGGTTGCCAGGGCTACATTTGTTCCCCTGCATCGTTTTTGGATGAGATCCAGTGCCCCTTGAATGCAAAGGCAAGAGGTACAGTGGCGGGAGAGGGCTGGATGAGGTCCTAGGTACATACATATTTCATTGCCCATGCCAGGCTCTGTATTGTTTTCTCTCTCTGGTTTCACAAAGGTGGTGTTTTCTAAAACTCCCACTTGTTGAGGGCGACACAGTTCAGGCTTCATCCCGTCTAAAGTTTCTGGCTTTTCAGTTGTTTCCCACTCTGAATGGCAGCCAGGCGTATTTCCCATGCCTGGGGGGGGAAAGGGGGGATGCTTGGTAGGAAAGCGGGCTCGCCAGAGCGCCGTTTGGAAGGGACTCCGTGTGCTGTGACATGTCCCCTCGGGGCCGCTGTGTGTGTTTTGGGCTGTGCTGGCTCACACACGCTGCAGGAGATGAGCAGCATTTTGCAAAGCCTCACTGGTACAGGGCTGGCCTGACTTCTTTAAGTAACCCACAGCCTGGAGGCAAATATTGACTATTAAGAGGTGGAAAATCTCGGTGAGCAAGGGCAGTCTACATCCTCCTTTTCGCTTAGGTCACCTGTTATTAGAGCTGCCTGCTGTGTGCTGAGTACGGCTGTGCTCAAAAATTGCCAAGAGCTCAGCATTATGGAAGCAAAAGCCAATTTACTGACTTTCCAATAGAAAGGAGGATACATGCAGAATGTGCATCTGTTGGATGATATTTCTGTTTCAGGCATGCTGCTAACATACAAATGGAAAAGCGATTTTGCATGATTTATGTAGTTACTAGAAAAGCCTGGGTAAAGAAGACAATGATACTTCATAGTGTATTGGGTACTATTTATTCTTAGCAGAGTAGTTATAAAATCTATTTTGCCTCCCCAAGCGAATTCCAGTTGATATTACCTATCCTACTCAAGTACTCTGGACGTGGAGAGCAAATAAAATATCCTGGCAAATAACATCTTCATGTAAAATTGATGGCTAACAAGAAATCCGTCCCCTGAAGATGATAGCAATTTATCTTTAAAATTAAAATAAAGACTGCAAAATTTTGTCAAAGAGGAAAACAAAAAATATCCATTCTTCCTTGTTTAGGTATTATTTGTGTGTTTCAGGTGCATATAGGACCCACTTAGGACTTGATCAATTAAGGATAACTTTTGTTATCTTCATTGTACTTTTAAAAGAGACAGCTGCTTTCCCACCAGACTGGGTTTTCCAGGGAGGCAGAGAGGAACTGGAATCATTTTAGGCTTTCAGTCCTGTTCTCCAAAGATCTTTGACTCAGCAGGACTGAAACTCAGGCTTAAATCTTGCAGGGGTTTAAGTCTTCACTGTTGGGTTCCATCCCAGGCTTCGTACATCTTACTGAACTGGGGTGTTCATACATAACCCTGGTCTTCCTAACAGGGGAAAAAAAAAAATTAAAGAAAGGTTTTGGGTATGAAAAGGACAACTAGAAACTAGAAAGCTTGCTTGTACTTTACGAGCTTGTGTGTAGAGGTGGTCTTGGATGTCCAAGTCAGTACCTAAAGCATTCCAGGCTTGGGACCCTCCTTATTTCTGCCCAAGGTCCCTGCTTGGAGACCACCAAGGCACAGAGCTGGTGCAAGGCTGTGCTGTGTTCTATCACCTGGCACCAGCAAACCCAGCAGAGTGAGGCATGGGAGAGACTCTCCAGTGCTGGTGGTGTGAGAGGGCTGTGAGGCTGAAGATGTGGGGCTGGCTGTGTAATGGGGGTGATTCTGAGAGCACAGCCTGGCAGGTGGCTTCTGAGGCATGGTTTTGGAAAAGCAATTAGGGGCCAATGGGAATGGCACGGGTAGAGAGCAGGAAAAGGTGTCCTGAAGGATGGAAGCTGTGCCAGGCTCAAGGTGCCCTCCCAGCTCGAAACTGGGAGCCCAGGCAGGGAAGGAGGGGGAATAGCTGGAGCAAGAACCAGAAAAACCTGCTCACACCAGCCCGGGATTCACATTACTCACACTGCTTTAAAACAGGTCAGGTTCACTTTGGTTTCCAGGCAAAGATGGCCAAACTGCCTAAGGACTGTTTCCAGCTCAGCTTAGAGCAGTTCCGAGCTCCCGTGTGCCTGCTCACTCTGCCACTGCCCCTGTGCACTCCTACCCATCACCAGCACAAGGTCTTTCCTGGGATTTAAGCCTTTCTAAGCAAAGGCTGGGATAGATGCTTGCACAAGGACATGTTTCCCAGCCCACCTGAGGGGTGGTAACCGTGAGTGGTGGGATCACATCTGGGCACTCTCACCTCCTGACCTGCCGCAAGCTTTGGCACTCACACAGCAAGTTTGCTGCTTGAAGCTGGGTGGGAGGCTGCATCTGGGAATGCTCTCCACTGCAAAGGAAGTGTGGTCTGCCTCCCCCAGATGCCATCACAGGTGAGAAGCTCGTGGCAGTGGTGCAAGCTGTCCTGCTGCAGGTCTCATCCGCAAGCACCAGGGTCAGCCTCACATGATTTATCAGGTTATTATAGTCAACTTAAACTGGGTGTGAGTAGCAAAGATGAAACCACTTTTTTGTTGGGAAGAAGGAGGGGAAAAGGAGCTAACAGAGTGCAAGATTGTTGGAGGCTAATGGCTGTGTCTGCTTATTAGGCAGCAATAACAGTAATTTACCTTTGAATCGCAATAATTCATCATAACACTTTCCACCTACCTCATGAACCCTCGCTGCTTATCTCACCCCTCTTGTTCAGGGATCTAACAGCATTTCATAAACATTAATTAATTATTCCTCCACACCCCTGGAAGCAAAGTAAACATTATCCCAATTTTGCAGCTCAAGAAACTGAGCTCACCTAAAGAGATAATAACTGAGCAGGGGTGCAGGAGCCCAGGGAGCAGGCCCCTACCCCAGCTTCGACCACAAGCACCTTTCTGCGGAGTGCTCTGCAGTGTGGGCACTGGGGCCGTGGTCCAGCGCAATTCAGTCCTTCGTCCATGCACCTTCCTGTGCTTGCCTTCATTTTCAGATGGCAGGAGAGGTGCAAAAAGGGCAAGTGTTGCTCCTGCCTTGGAGATGTCTCACACTCATCACTATCTCATCACCTTCAAGCCTCCACCACAGGGACCAGGCACCTGCCAGTGTGTGATGCACCTGCCATTATTCACAGTAGGACTCTCCCTTTTTTTAATGCCTATGTTAATGACCTTAATCTGTCGGTGTGAGTGTGGTTAATCCCACAGCTCTGGGACGAGTAGTTCAGAGACGTTTCCTCTCCTGCCTTCTCACACCTCACTTTGCATCCTAACCTAATGCTTCAGCACTGAGATCAGCAGGTGAGACCTGTGCAAAGCAGAAGGCACCACCCCTGTCCTGGCTGGAAAATCGAGCTGCTGTGAGTAAATATCCAGGATGCAACAATAACAAATCAGCCAATCTCTCTCCAGTGTCTCAGCTAAGGGATGTGACATGTGAGTGACATCCTGAAACAAGATGCTTGACGTTAAACCTGTGCTCAAGTGCTTTGATGGATCTCAGCCCTTGAGGAAGAGGGAGCCTGTCACCCTGTATGTGGTGTGTGACGAAGATGTACGTTAAGGGGAGAATGTCCTCTGCAAAAAATGAGCCTTGGCAGTGGAGGGGGGGATGAGACACCAAAGGTCTGTGCGAGGTCAGCCTGTTGGGAAGGGGAAATTTTTTTCCCCCTGAAACCAACAGTTGACTTTTGGAAGCCAACTGGGTTCTAGTATCAGAGCAGGAGGAGGGTCGTGTTTCATAGACAAGTCATGGTGGATTAAATGTAAATGAATCTGCAGCATGATGGACAAATGGGATCGGTGCCGGGAACCCCAGCTCCTGGTGGGGGATGGATTAGTAATGGGTACTGGTGCATTTGCACGCAGGGAGGGAGTGAATGGCAAGGCAGGGAGGTTTCCAGCATTGCCCTGCCTGTAGCACTGAACGAAAGAGACATCTCCGGGCTCAAAGAAGAGAGGTCAAGCCTAGATAAACACCAGCTTGGTCCCCCATCAGAGAATCACTGAGGCATGAAGAAAAACTTTAACAGCTGCAATGCTGCTTTTGAACCTCCTAGTAAAAGGGAGGGTCAGGAGGTCAAAACTTTCAATGCCTCTGGGAAGAAGAGGACTTTTCCCCACAAGCCTTTGAAAAACCGAACTAAATTAGCATGACCACACTGCTGAATGCTTGGGAAACCCGAACAGCTCAGGTCACAGGCTACCCGAGCAGCAGAATGGCAAAGAGCTGTTGCATTCCCATACTCAACAGCCATAATTAATGAGGCTATTTCCTAGGCGAAAAGCAGGTCTTCTGCCCAGCACCTGGAAGGGAAACAAAACCTTGCGGGATGTGTTCCTGGGTGTCTTTTCTTCTCCTGATACCATTGCCTTTTCCCCTTTCTGTTTCTCCCATCAATTTTTTCTCTCTCGCTTCCATCCACCATTGTTTCAGCTGTTTTTTCCTCCCCTGCTCCCAGTGTCACACAGCTCAGCTCACTGTTTGAGGTGGGGAATGGCAATGAAGTTGTAATGATCCAGCCATACTCTCCCCTGGGGCTGCTGAATAGGAATGCAGGAGCCCCAACCTAACTAAAACACTTTTTTTCTTACTTTTTATTGCAAAAGGGATATGTAAGAACCCTGGTCCTCATTTTGAGTTATTCGCTTCCACTTTGAAGGTAAATTTTGCTTGTTTGGACCTTTTGCAAGAGCCATTATAGCAAAGACCAGGCAATGCAAACTTCTGGAGGATGTAGAGACCTGGAATTTTTGGCTCTGACTCTATCATGGGTTTTCTATTCCTCTTGTACTGTGAGTGTGCTGGGCACCACTTCTCATGAGACCTTTTGCAGGTATCACTTCACAGCGCTCATGACCAGAGTTGTGAAAAGCAGAGAGGCACATGCAGACCTTGCAGTGGCTGTCAGTGCTTTTGGGAAAGGGCTGTATGCCTGCACACAGCAATCCAAAGACATAAGACCAGCATACCCAAAAACTTGACTGATTTGGGCTGCAATTCTGCGGGCTGCTGTTGAGCATCCCCATTCCTATTGCTGCCACAGGAGACAAGTGCTCAGCAACTTTTCCAGGCTTGCTGCAGAAGTGGAGGGAATACTGCCTTGAACAAAGCAGGAGGACAGGAAATACATCACATTTCAGAGGCCAGAAGGCCTGCCCTTGAAGGAGAACAGCTGATCTACCCAACAGACCAAGGTCTCTCCTTCCTGCAAGCCCTAGCCCCAGCAGGGCTGCAGGTGGAAATGAGGGGGTACAGTCTGTAGTACCCTGGCAGTCAGCTGCAGGGCTCTGCGGTGCCAAGCCCCAATTTGGCTTTCCTGTGATGCTGCAGCATCTTTTCTTTCTCATGTCTCTTGTTGTCCTAGAAACAGAGGAAAAAATTTTTCCAGAGAAGCCCTTTTGTTACTCTTGAGGCAGCGTCTTCTGTCTCTTACCAAAACAGTGTATGGGCACAAAATAAAACCCTTTCCAGAAAATATTTGGCGAGTTCAAAGCCTTCCAAAGAAACCTGGAAAAACTTAATACCCTCCAAATTTTCCCAAAGCCCTAAGAGTACTGAAAGGGTCAATGGGCACTTTGTAACGCTGGTACAAATATATGTTGAGCAACAGAAGGCAGTACTCTTGTGTATATATAGATATAAATATTTTTATAAATGTAATTATAGGTATTATTTATACATATTGTTGAGAGAGGGAGAGGCCTTCACTTCTAGCTTTGGATTACAGCTTTTCAGGTAGAGGGTGTCTGCTGGAAGAGAAAGTCAACATGCCATATGGTACTGACCACTTTTCACTCCTGGTGCCAGGCCTTTCCTGGAAATACTGGGATTTTGGGGGTGATTGTCTTTATTTGAGAGGAAAACTTGTCTTCTGGGGAAAACGTACCCCTCTGTGTGCTCAGCCAGGCAAGGGGTGCACTGGGTAATTTCCCTGAGGTACATGAAATGTGTCAGGAAAGAATAGTGACTGACAAATTTCCTGAGGCTTGCAGGATCTGGAGGCACATTCACAAGGTCTCAGGGAGTCCAGGGTAAGCAGAGAAGGAGAGGAAAGCAGGCAGGAAGGTTTGACAGCCATGATGCTGACCACATCCAGCTCCTGTGGGGTGCAGGGGATGTGGGACACCTCTGAAAATCTGGCTTCCCACTCTTTCCTTTTAGAAATGGGCCTGAAGAAGAGACTTTCCTCTACTTTCCCCTCCCAACCCCAGCTCAGAGGGTTTTAGGTTTGTGCCAAAAGCCAAAAGCCAGCAGCTCTGCAGATTCTTGTGCCTCAAATACCCATTTTGCTCTCATCCCCCACACTGACCATGGACTGTAGCACAGACTAACACTGCTGGGTTTGGGTGGCTGTCCCAGGGAAGGTGTGCTCTGCTAAGAGGCTGCAGCTGGTGACCTGCTGCTCACCCACAGTATGTTTGTACTCAGGAGGGGGTTTTTGTGCAAATGTATTCTGTATCTTAGGAAGCCTCAGAACAAGGACACTTCTTGTGCTCCTGAGCACAGCAGCGAGACAGCATCATCTTCTTTGGGGAAACTCAGATAGGATTACTATCTCATCTGCTGCTGGAGAGACCAAAGGACTTGCTTGGTTATGATTCAGCTGCTCAGGATGCTGAGACAGCGTTGCTCTCCTCCCTAAAGCAGCCTGGCTGCTCAGTGTACAACGAGCACGAGACTTTTCAAAACTCTAAGATATACCTGTAGAAAACCCAGCAAGGAAGCAGTGAGCACAAACCCAGAAATCAGCTCAGTGACTATTCCTGGTCAGTCCCTGAGCATGGCCTCAGCATCACAGGAGCTTTAAGAATGAATCTGAAGGTGGGCTGAGACAGAGCTATGGCTGGAGAAGATGGTCCATGAGCCAGTCTGGAAAAGCTCACCAGTATGAAATTATGCCTGAGACATTTTTATCCATCTCAGTTGATAGAAGGTGTGGAGAGCTCTTTGTAGGGTGAGGAATCAAGGGATCGCACAGACATGCAAGTCAGAGTTAGTTTATTTATTTTTTACAGTAATAACTTCACAAGTGAAAAGAAATTTCCAATCTTTTTACAACCTGCTAAAGGTAGAAAGATTTAAAACTCAAAATCTTTTTCCTAAAAGAAAGAAAACCATCCTTGCTAGTGGCAAATGAACCTCTGCTCAGCTTCTGTCCGATTGGGATCTCAGAAGAGTATCCAACCTATTAAATAAGATATTTATCTCCTGAGAACAGCTTTTGTTGTTTTCTTTTCTAGATCTTTGTTCCTCCTGTGCTGTAAGGTCTCCAGGGCATGGCCTGTGTTATGGAGCGCCAGATGTACTATCTGATTTTAGGAGATCATAATTATGAGGAATATGTCAGAACAACAGAAAACCTCATTTAAAAACCCAATTAAAGCTGCCGAGTGATAGCTACGTACTTGTGTGTTGCATCACCTCATAATCCCAGCAGCTTCCATGTGGAGAAGGGAGTAGTTAAGGATATCATAAACCTTAGATAAGGATATCATAAAGCCCACATGAGATGGGGATTTTTCTGACTCTAAATAAGAATTAACACACATTTTGTGGTGGAGCAGCAAACCTGAGATCTGTTTTGGAGCAGTCACCTCAGGATCCGGGGTCTGATGGGGGGGGTATCCTCTCTCGTGAGTAGTAGGACATTTCAGAAGACATTCTGGATAAAGAAATATAAAGGTAACTGTGTGTCTGGCACTGGGGTTGCACCAGCACAGGCCTTGCTGGAGCACCTTCACCAGCAGAGACCTCGTGGATGGGATGCTGATGCCGTCACAGCCATCCCCATTGCTTGGGGGGCCGTGGAGGAAGGGCATTGACATGCAGGGTGGGGAGAGGTTTTAGGTGAGTTTTTTGAGAGGTAGGATGGAAAAAGCTGACAGAGGGAGGAGGTGAGAAGTTTCCAAAGCCTCCAGCATGGCAGCAGACACCTGCTTCTTCCAAAACCGGCTGAACCTGTCTCCCTGCCATCATCTCTCTGTGGTTTTAGGGCGTTTTAAGCCCCCGGCCAGCTGAAGGGCACAGGGCTTGAGGGCTGCACCCTCCTCCTGCGCCAGGCCAAGCTCTTCCTCTCCAAAAAGGGGGTGTTTTCGCTGTTCTACTCAGGGACCTGCTGGGGCAGGTGGAGGTGTGGGCCCTGCTGTCGGACAGGCTGAGCGCTTCCAGCCAGGAATCAGCCTGCCCATATGGCCCCACAGTGCCAGGAATCAGGGACAGGGAAGTACAGTGTGGTTTTGCTTGGTTTGTTTCTAGGAAAGGAGATTTCAAGTCTTCTTTTAAAAAACATGATAACGTTTACAGATTTTTTTTTTTAGGATAATTTAATAACCTTTTTAAATAAAAGGAGAATTCAATACTTTAAAAAAGTTTATTATAAGAGTTTTATTTTTATTGGAGAGCTTTAGAGTTAAGAGTTTAGGGGAAAAATGTAGAATTTATGAGTTCTTAAAAAAACCCAACCAAACAGGAGAATTTAAGATTTTATTTTTAAAGGAGAATTTTAATTTATTGGTTTTTTAGAGGGGTTTTACGACTTTTTTAAAAGAGAAGAATTTAAGGTTGCTGGGGGAGGTTTTGAAAGAAGAAATTAGGACTTTCTTTTTTTTTAAGGCGAATTTCATACTTTTATTTTAAACAGCCGAGGNATCCGCGGAGAGAGCCGTCCCCGGGGCAGCCGACGCCTCTCCCGCCTGGCAGGGCCCACCGGGGCGGGGGCTGCAAAGTGGGGCAGGGGCGGCAAGCAGCTGGCTTAGGGCAGGGCGCCGCAGTAACCCCGGATCCCGTCAGGAGAGTCCGGGCTGGGGTGGCTGGGAGCGGCGTTCGGTACTGGCGAGACCCCGAGCCCCGCTGCCACCTGCCCGGTGCCGCGCCGGTCGTGTCCCGGTCGGTCGAGCACCGGCTGGCTTTGCCTCCCACCTGCCCGAGGCATCCCCAGCAGCTCCGGCCGCCAGCACGGTGCACCCAGGCCCCGCTGGCAGGAGCAGCATCACGGCCCACCGGAGCGGCAAACGCTGTCCAGAGCCCCCAGCGGAGGAGCCGAGGCGGCGTGGGGGTCTCAGCTGCCCGTGCCAGGAGCCTCCTCCCCTCGCATCCGTGGGGTAGAACCGCCCGTCCCTTCTCCCTTCAGAGACGTCTCCGTCTCCCCGAGGAGAGGGGTTAAATTCCTCGATAAGAGCCAGGCTCCAGCCGCATACTTCTGATGCCTTCTGTGAACTCTGCCGGCAGGTTGGCAGGTTGTTTCGTAACTCCACTTGTGGCCTGCTGCGGGGAGGAGAAGGGGGGGGACGGGACACCAAACTCCTCTCCTGGTTTTTTTTTCCCTGCCCTGCAACAGCACTTTGTAATTGTAGGTTAAAAACCCAAACGTGGGTTCAAGGGTATTGTACAGAAGAAAGGGTCACAGCCGTGCACCTCTGACTCAGAGCGGCTGCCTCAGGCACAGCCCATGGCACTCCCTTTGGGATGGCTGATTTCAGGAGAAATTGGGCGGAAACGGATGCGAAATGGTCGAAAGAGGCGAGACGGGAGCTTTGGCTGCTCCTCGCCGTGAGCCGGAGCCCGCTCCCCGGGATGCCGGTGCTACCGGCGCGGGCCCCGTGCTCTGCCGGGACTTGCCAGGCAGGCACCGGGCCCCGGCAGCGTGTGGGAGCACGAATGCCAGAGCTCCGCTGTCAAATGGCGGAGCTCTGGCGCCTGCCGGAATGGGGCAGCGGTGCTGCTCACACCTGTCAGCTCACCCCGAGGGGCAGCTCTGTGCGGAGCTGCACTCCTCATGAGGCAGGAATTGCAGCTCTTCCTGGAGAGAAGAGAGCAAACCGTGTGCACATGCTGTATCTCCGGTGGGTAGGAGTGGGGAGCGTTTTCCGAACGCTGCTTGTTTTCCTTATCAGGCAGTGCCGGTGGTGTCTTCTCAGGAAGGGGCTGTGGGGAAGGGGGATGTTCTTACCTTCTGCTGGTACCGTTGGAATGCCAGGAATCCTCCCACATCCCAGTTATCTGCTGGGGGAGCCTGAGCACGGCGCCTGGACTCCCTCTCAGCATAGCTCCGCTGGCTTCCCCGTGCCCTCTTGAAAGAAATGGCGTGGAAATCCAGAGGCTCCCACAAGTGCACCCATCTTCCTGAAGCCTTTCTTCCACCATGCTGTAGAAAGTTGTGAGGCCAGGGAGTGCTGCTTGCAGCTCCTGCGGATCCCCAGCACTCACAGCACTGAGCACTGTGGTTCCGGGGATCCTGTGCTATTTCCTAGCAAGGGGATGCCAGATGTTTTAAAATATAAAACTCCTTGCAAATGAGTGTGAGAGGGACATGGGAATTAGTTCTACCCAGGTCTTAAAGAGGTGGAACTAAGCAATAATCTGGCAACATGTGTGTTGTCCACCTCCATAATGGAGATCTGTCCTGTAGTTGCCTTCACTGTCACCACATGCTGCAGGGAAATATTGCTTGAATGCATCTGCATGGTCCACACTGGTCCATCCCTTCCAAGTTCTTCAGCATCTCTCTGTCCTGTCTTGTTCATGTTGTCTTCTATAGGAAAAACCTCCAGTGGTGGCTCAGAACTGACCTAAGCCCATATTCTGTTGTTTCTCCAGGTGCTGGAGAGGGAATGCTTTAGGACCAAATCCAGACAAAGGGTTAATCCTCCCTGGCTGGCAGGCAGTGATGTGTGTGCTTCAGAGCAGAGTATTTTCTGGAGTCATGCGAGGTTGTGTGTTGTGGTGAGCTAGGTAGAAATCCAGGTGTTGCTTGACAATGGCTTGCTCTGTGCCCAAGTTTAAATAAAGGTGTGAGGGACACTTTAAGTGTCAGCTCTGTGTGTATGCATTGTTTTCAAGAGCATCTTTTTAAAGGATGTTCTTCCATCTGTCCCAACTTGTCTATGCCCTTGTAAACCTGTGTATTCAAATTAAAGCATAAGCCTGGCCCCACTGAAGGTTTTTAACAGAGTCCTACTGTTGTAAAGGGTTGCTAACATTTTTATGTCCTTCCATTTTTTTGGATCCCAAGTTCAGGAGCTCCTAAAAGTGGCTGATTATCTGGCTTTTTTTTGGGCTGGAGTCAGCACTTGCTAGAGGGTTGAGGTGCTTCCAGCTGCCCCAGGCTAGTCATCTAGAATAACTTGTTGCTTAAAAAAAAAATAGAAAGAAAAGGGTAGGGGGGAATAACCTGAAACACTTCTTAACCAAACACATGGATGGATCAGCCCTAAGCTGGAAACTTTGGGGCAGTTGATCTCCATCTGTATTTGAGAAGGTTTTTTCTACTGCTTCCTAACCCTGCTGCAGTACACGTCCTGCTGAAATTCTAGAAGCAACAAGCTCAACCTTCCCGTGTCCCCCCAGGTGCCTCCTGCATAACTGAGAGGACTGAAAATGGAATGTCACAATGATCTCAACAGCCTTTTGGGGTCCAGAGCCCCCCATGAATGTCCTCCATGGTGTTAGACCTAGTGTTGTGCTCCTGAGCACAGCGGGGGCTTTGGAGGCACCCTAGAGCATCCTGCAGGAGAGTAGCTGTGTTGGCAGAGAAGCCCAGTGAGTGGCAGATTCCCCTTTGCTCCCTGTTATTCCTGCCAGCCTGGGGAAACTGCTGGCACCCTGATGGTTTTGCGAAGCTGTCTGACAGGGAGAGCGCTTGTAGGGTTCTTGCTGGTTTAATGACTCCTGCTGTGAACATTGCTTTCCCTAGGAAATGTGAGTGCGCAGCAGGGAGCTGGTCCCTGCCTCTGGATGCATGCCTGAGGCAGCTGGTGGTGTGCAGCAGGTTGGATAAACACCATAGACATCTCTAGATAAGAATAAAGATGGGTTGTGTTGGTTCTTTTGGAGGCTTTGTGGTTGCTGTTTTCACTTGCCAATTTTTATTTTCTTTTCCAAGTTCTGGCAATGTTTGGAGGTGTCAGCACTCCTTTCTGCTAAGAGCCAAACATATTTGCGGTGGGAATGCTGGGTGCAATGCTTTGCATGTTGTGATCGGTGCTGGCTGGTTCCTGCAACACAAACACACACACTCTTCTCCGAGGGACAGCTTAATTGTCACAAAGCAGCTCGTGGTCTCCCTTGGTCTTGACCAGTATGCCCAGGTCTTTGCTTGATGGTTTGTGCCTGTAGAAAATTAGGTGTTTCCCAGGCTTGCTCTGAGGTTATCTCTCCTTCCTCTTCTCCCTGCCCTGATTCCTCTGGGATGGGACTTTCTCAGTGCAGCTTTGTCAAGTCCTCGGGGTCCTATCCCAAAGGAGTGGCTCTGTGAGGCTTTCCCAGGGCTAACGAAGCCTAGGTACAAGGTTGTACCACATCATACGTGATCCTAGGTATTCCCACCTGCCCACCATCAGTGGGGGAAAAAAGCTGTGTCTGCATGGGTGTTTGTGCATAAAGGATTCCTGTAGTTGTTTGAGGGGTTTTGTTGGGTTTTTAAAAGACCTTTTCTATTGCTCCTTCCAGTCTTTTAAAAATCTTGCAAACTCCACATCATATGTTGGAAGAGGACATTTGCACTCCCATTCTGGAAGGGAAGCATCATTGAGACCCAGGAGTGGAGGTGCCAGAAACATGACTTTGAATCTTTGAGGTGCTGCATGCTGAGGACTAGCTGTCTTCAAAGCTACTTCTCCTCAAGTATTTTTGGAGTGTCTTAGTGCAGTTTGAGGATTGCCTAGGCTGAGACATTGGATTTGGTCTTGACTTCTTTGAATTAATTTGGCTTTTTAATGACCTGCTGGGAGTATAAAGAAATTGGGCTAGGAAGTTGAAAAGTACGTATTTCCCGAAAAAGACCCCACGTGAGCGTTAGTTGCATGAGGATTAAGCACCTAAATGAAGAAGAAACAATGTATTTTTATTGAGTCTTCCAATCTGTGCAGGCAGGAGAGCGCAAACAGAGTTCCTATCTCATTTTGGTCCTTCAGGTATCACTCAGTGCTGGACCTATGTATGGAGCAGGAGATGGAGCCCTTTGCTGGCATTAAAACCCCTTCAGCCAAAGGTCCAGCAAGGCAGTTTGAGGGGTTAGAGTTGGTCATGCAGCCATGATTTCCATCACTTGTTGTAGAACTGTGATTTGTACCCCTGGATGGATGTCCCAGGTGCACTTGCCTCTCCAGAGATATGCTGTGATTTTACTGCTTTAAAGAGCTTATTGTCTCTGGGTGGGTTCAGGCAGGGATTGATAGCACCTCCACCTAATTAGTCATGTGCCAGGCAGTGTGGAAGCAGAGACTTCTAAAATACCCAAGGGTCTTATCAAAGGTTTCAGCCAGGATTCATTCTGAGTCTCTTGTTTATTTGTCTTTGTGTCTGTGTATGTGAGACAAAGGAGCCTATTCAGCTCTCTGCAAAGGGTCATTAAAATCCTTTTTAATCCTGCAAAGTTATAAATAAATATCCATGACAGCATGCACCTGCATATTCATCTGTGCATCCTCTCCTCTGGACACCCAGCAGTGTGTCCTTGACGTGTGGCTGCTTTCTGAAGCAGGGTAGGAAACTGCAAGTTATTCTGAAAATGGAGAATAAAGTCTGGAAGGTTTATCCCTGATTGCGCATTTGCTAATTTGTTAATTACCCTCTCCTGTAGGAGGAGAATTGGAATGGAAAGAGGATTGCTGGTGGCTGACTCCAGCACTTCTGAATGAGGCTGCAAGGCGGGTTGGAGGGACAGCATTTGTAGGTCATTTGGCTTTTTTATATCCCTGGTTCTACTTGCAGGAGAACTGCAGAGCCTGAATTTTCCTGTAATCCTATGGAGATGAAATTCTTGAGTAATTTAACAGGAGACAGGGAGATTGTCTGTCTCCACTTGCATTATAGGAGGCCAAGGTTCATCTCATCCTCTGGGCTGGGTGAGCATCTCAAGGAAGCTGCACTTTTGAGGGTTGTTTCTGGCTCTTCTGGAGGCACTGGGAGAGAGACCTCATTGCTTGGGTTTTCCCCATTTTGGTCTTGTCCTTGAAGGTGGGGGGGAATGGAAATTCTCTTGCTTGGCTGGGGAGTATTTCCAAGGCTTGAGCAGGCTCTTCCCTCTCAAGATGCCTCCTGTGTTCTTCATGGTGAGAAATACAAGCAGTGTTCTGACTTGGGGAATGGACTGTGTGTAAAAACAGGGGAATCTTCACAGATTGCATTGTGCTTTCGCTGATGACTGAATGCTGTGGAAGATGAACACAGCAGAGATTCTGGACTGGCTGGCATATGAGAGCCATGGTTGTGTTTGTGTGGATGCTTTGGCAAATACCCCTCAGAGCTTGCCTTTTAAGAGCTGGATTGTGAGTAATCCCCTAAAGATGATGCACCAAATCTAGATCAGCCTAGAGCCCCAAGATACCTAGGTCTAGTCTTACCCCTGTACTGGGGACAAAGCTAGGTCCATCCTGGGCATGGCATCAGGGTGCACGCAACTGCACAAGAGAAAAAGAGCGTGGCAGTGCAAAAGCCTTTCCACTTTCCTTTCTAATCTACACACTGTTGCTGATTTTCTCCCCCTTGGGAAGAAACTACGGATTTACTTCCAGCTGCTTTCACGAAGTCACTCTTTGCATGTGGGACTGGGGGTGACGGTGATGGTTCCAGCAATAGCAGGTGCTGCTAATGGTTCCCTTGCAAACCTTTGTGTTTAGGGCAGACTTTCCCAGCCAGCCCTGCCAGCTCTTCTCCCCCCATGGACAGTAACCATTAGTGCTGCAGGGGAGAAACACGATGCGGGAAGGTGCGAAAGATGATCCTTCCGCTTCCAGGCTGAAGCGCTGTAATGTGAGTGTGTGCAGTAGGTGGAGGGGTGTTTTTGCTGCTTTTAATTTATAATGAGCTTTTGGTTGGTGGCTCATCTGTGGGGTGGACTGACTAGTAATCATCCCCAAAATGTCACTGCCTGTGATTCCTAATGTTTCATATGACTCTCAATGCTGACCTGCCATGGCCACAAATCTTGTCTAAGAGGGAGAAAAGGTTTCCCAGCTTCTTCACAGTGGCATTTCCATGCAGGTCTGGCATTTCCATGCAGGTCTGATGCTGTAGCAGACCCAAAAGCTTGGGTTAAAAACTAGAAATCCTGACAGGTAGGGGTGGGATGGAGTGAGTGTCTTTGACATCAGTCACGATGCGAGCCTCCCTCCCCTAAATCCCTGCCGAAGGCCATCACCCTGAGGACTGCCCCCATCCTGCGTCGGAGCCCTGGGCAGGATTTGTCCCTGACTCTTCCTGCCCTGCTCAACATTGTCCAGCCTCCCCAGGCATGTTAGCATGGGTCTGTAATTTTTGGGAGGAAGTGAAGCAGAAAATCTGTAAGTCTCTATTTTTCTCTTAATGGGGGGTTGCTGGTGTGGTGCTTATGGCTCTCCAGAAATCTGTCTCTTTGGGCAGTTCCTGCAAGATTGCAAGATCCTTGTGTGGGACATGTCCCCCTTGGGCTGCCAGAGGATTTTGGTGGTGGTCTGTGACTTCTGGTTCAAGTCATGCTTTAGCTCTCAAGCATGCAAATGCCACAAGGCATAGTTTTCCTCTGATCTCCTTTAGTGCAAAAAGTCCTTGAAACACAGACGTAACTTTTGCTGATGCCAAGTGTACATTATGCATTGTAGGATGCCCCCAGCAGAAGCTGTTTGCTATTGAAAGGCAGCAGACCCTGGGGGATGTTTGGGCTTGGGTCCATCCACGCATCTCTGGTAAAAGTACAACCTTCAGATTAAATTACTTATTTTGGTAATTTGCTAATTTTTAGGGCTTTCTGTCAGGCACAACGTGTCAGAGTAGGGAGCTGGATGGGGGATGATGGGTGAACTGAGGATATGGGGTTATTATGGCCACCCCTAAATAAGCTGCTTGGGCGTGAATTAGAGCCCCACGCTTGCTGCTTCCTTGCTCCTGGGTGCTTGTGGCTGCCTTGCATAAGAGCTGGTGGCTTCCTTAGGCCTGGGGGGTGAGAAGCACTTGCACACCCTCCCTGTGACGGTGGAAGGGTGAAGAGCTGCCTCTCTGGGCTGTGACCACTCTGGTAGGACTCGTTTGTCACCTCCTGAGCTTGTTTAACCCGTGTCAACTCTTTGTGCGGGGATGAAGTAACCCATTTGCTGCTCCAGTTTGGAGCTCTGTGCGAGCGGCCCGCCTGCACCCTGGTGGCCCCCACACTGAAGGACAGGACACTGCCCTCTTTGGTTGGTGACCCTCTGGGCTGCCTTGCACCAGGCCAGGGGATGTGTTCCTTCAGGATCCTGGGGCCAGCATCCTCAGGACAAGCTGGAATGGTGAAAAGGTCATGCACCAAGTGGGTGCAGGCAGGGGCTTTGCCTGGTGCTCCCAGCTGCAATGGCAGGGACCATCGGTGGTTGCCAGACTCTGCTGCACAGACAACTTGTTCAGACATGGGGATGGTCATCTGTGCCCAGCGCGGGAACTGCCAGCCTGGGAGGTGCCATGGCATCAAACCTTGCCGTTGCTGGTCCATGCTCAGTGTTGGCCCTACCAGCAGTCAACCCTGACCGCGGCATTGTCCTGGGATGGACATGGCTTGGAAAGCCCAGCACAGCTGCTCGGTCCCTGCAACAGCTCAGCCAAGGGCGGGTGATGCCACTCCAAAAGAGGGTCCCAAGACAGGAGGACACAGTTCATGGTCTGGAGAGAAACCTGGACTGTGTCCCATCCCCTCCAGCCTGCTGCAGGTGCTGTCAGGAGGCTTCAGTTACTTATGGCTCTTCTCTGTGTTGGTCTCCTGAGTAACAGGGAGGCTTCTGCCACACCAGAGGTTTCAGCAGGTGGGCAAGTACCCTCTCTCCCCTTTGGTGCCCAGGAGCTGGCCCGGTGCTTCGAGCAGGAAGAGGCTTGAGGAAGTATTGAATAGCTGCTGGATGTGTCACCGCAGCAGTTCATGCAGGGCAGTGAGTCACAGGCAGCCTTCCAGCGCCCCGGCATGGAGGATGGCAGCACAGGGCCGCCCCTCCCCTCCCCACTTGCTGCTTCCTCATGTGTTGGGTTGGGGTTTTTTATCGGTGTGTCTGCACACGGCCGGCATGAGCATCCTCCTGGCTCTGGGTGGGAGAGGAGACAGAGGGTCAGGTTCGAAGTAGAAATGAAACAACTGAGAGTACCCCAGCATTTTCCTGGACTGCATCCAAAGGGATGCAGAGCTGCTGGTCCCCATGGACAACTTGGCGCTTCACGGATGGCGGGCTCATCACAGCCTGCTCTCAAGTACAAATGCAGTTTATTAACTGTGAGTCTTTATGACCCTCCCCTCAGCCCAAACCCTGACATGAAAGGCTAGTCTTCTGGATTCCTTTCACTTTTAATTAGGCTCTCTTGGAAGCCTTCCCTGTGGTGCTGCTCTCCTGCCACCTGGCCCTGTACCCAGCTTGCTGCCTGGGGTGGACATACTGAGAGAGGCGAGTGAACCTGCAAAAATGGGTGAAACCTTAGTGCTGGCAGGTTGCTCATCTCAAAACCTTCTTTCTGGTCCCAGATGGTCCTTTTCAGGAGCTGTGGTAGAGGTACTTGGGGTTCTTTGGGGTTTGGGTTGAAGCAGGCCTTGCTGTTGGGTGCGAAATGGGTGGGTTTTTTCCGAAGCAGATTTTTTGGTTTGTTTTTGTTTTTTGTTTCTTTTTTTTTTTTTTTAATTCTTGTGTGTAGTAAAATGTAGTAGAAAGGCTCTTGTAAAGTGCTTGCAGTCCTTGGCTGGAAGGTGCTGTCTCAGCTTCTGAGAGACCCTGTAGGACACATGGCAGGTGGCCCTACAAACCAGGGATGGCCCTCACTTCTGTGAGAAGGGTGACTGGCCAATTTTATTGGCTGGATGTGTCTTATTTCAGGTCCAGGGGAGGTCACCAAACCCTTGTGAGCCTCAGCAGCCATCAGGATGGCAGCTTGCAGGAGAAGGTGTATCCTCCTGCACGTGCAGAAATACTGCTTCATCTCTTTCTTTAGCCTGACAGTTTCAGGGAGGCTGGGAGACAGCAGCGCCAGGAATCAAAATAAAGCTGCAAGATCTGAGATTTTTAATTTAATTTTTTTTTTTTTTTGTGTCAGCATTTGAAATTCTGACTTTCCGTTAGGAAATCTGTTGAAGTCATGGTATGAATCATTCCTACCCTCAATTTTAGGACCCATCACATGGGGAAAGGGAACAGCAAATTAGTCATTTTGTTAATCTGCTTCCAGTAAAAATTATTTAGAAATCCATAGTGGGGAGGGGATAAGAATAAAATGATCGGCTTTTGGGAGCAGCTGTCATGTGTCCTGGCACCCACAGCCACCTGCTGGCTTCCCTGGTGCTGTTCTGGGGCAAGGACAGGGCCTGGCAGCTGCCTGCACTTCTGGTTCGTGATCAAAGTGACCTCCTAGGGCAAATACAGACAGACGCAGCTGGAAACCTGCCTTCTGCTGAGAAGCTGCTCTTCCCCAAGGAAAGTAATTCTTGCTCCAAAAAAAGCCCATTAATTCTCCTACCTGGTGGTGTAATGAAGGCACCCACTATTAATGCAGGGGGTCAGCAGAAAAACTCATGAGGAGGGGGGTCTATTTGCAAGTGGAGCAATGAGGCTCTACCCCAGCTGCTGTGGTTTTGAGCGATGGTAGAGAACTGAGTGGGTTACAGCAAAGGTGATGCTGGGGGCAAGGTGAATGTTTTTAGGTTTATTGCCTGGTGGGTTTTAGGGTGGGTTTTTTTGAATTAGGGTGATGCTGAGTGCAGGCTGTGATGTCCCTCCCAAGCAGGAACTGAGGGGTTCAAGGAGCATTGCAGGTCCCCTCAGATAAGGATGAGCCTTCATCCTGTCAGCTCCCTCATGAGGCCAGGGATTTGGGAGAAGAAGGGCAACCAGCCTGGTTTTGGGTGGGAGTTGATCCTCCCCAGAAGGCAGAGGGCGGGCAGGCAGAGAAAGGAGCAGCCCCCAGCCCTATTTAACAATGCCCTCCAAGGGGACAGATAACATCCTGTATCTGGCAGCGAGCTGGAGACAACTCCCAAAACCCCTAGAGGCTACAGCAAAGACCCCCTGTGCTTGCAAGGATCTAAGGAAACAATAAAATCCACTGGATTTTGGGGTGCTGGAGAAAGAGGTGGGGGATATGCCCTGGCTGCTTTTTGGGGGGTTTCTCTTACATGAGGAGCAAAGCTGGCTGCGTCTCTCCCAGGTTTTTGGCAGCGGCGTGCCGTGTGCTGGGGCTGCTGGTAAATGATTGCCTGGAACGCCGGCCAAGGCGGGGCCGGAGGTTGGTGCCTGGTTTGAACCCGGGCAGGTGCCCAGGACCCGTGTGCCGGCAGCCATCCCGCTCCCACGGCTCACAGCGTTCGGCAGCCACTGGATTTTGCAGGCAAGGTGAGACTGCTTTGTGTGGCTCAACAAGCTGGGTTGTTTTTCTTATTTATTCTTAAGCTCCTGGCCCCTTTACTGGGTCACGGCACAAGAAGCTGGACTGGCTTGGTCCCTGGCCAGGGACGAGGTGGGGATAGGGAGTGCTCTCTGGGATGTGTTGCACTCCAGTTTTGGTGTTAGGGTGCTGCTGAGGGGGAGGTCGGGGGCTGGTGAACAACAGTGGTTTCAGGGCGAGTTGGGTGGTGCCGCAGTGGCACCTGGACTTTGCTCCATGCCGGGGGACACTTGCAGCCTTGAATACACAGGACTGGGGAGTGGTGCCAAAACGTGGCTTTAAATGTAAATCTAGCAAATTTTAGTGTTTTGGGGCTTACAGGGAGGTGGGCTGAACCCAAGGTGTCCTTCAGCCCCACAGTTTTCCCCGGTCGCTCAGCCAAGGCAAACATGAGCTCAGTGCCGAGGTATTTGTGACGGCTGCTCTGTGCCCGTGTTTTGGAGGTGGGCAGGGAGGTGGCACCAACAGCGCCCGGCACCTGCGCAGAACGTCCTCACCAAGCCATGTCTTCCCTGGTTTCTCCTTGCCTTTCTCACACCATGGTTAAAATTCCTTCACCAGAGACAGGACCCTTCAAGCCCTCCCTTTGATTACTCAAGTAGGCCACAAAAAAATAGTGAAGAAGCGGAGTTTAACCTAAGGTCAAGCTTTCTCACAGCCTGGCTGCAAATTTAGGACAGCTGGAGCAGAGGGATGGAGGGGCTGCAACCAGACAGGTGAGGTTGGGAAAGCAGTTTGTGACCCACTGGATGGAGGGCCTGGAAATTTTGTGTATGTTACTCCATCCAGGGCTTTCAGAGAAGATTGATACTGTCAAAACCAGTGTTATAGCAGGGGAAGTAGATACATCTTTACACGGTGTTTGAAAACACTGTAAGCTCAAATACGGGAGTTCTTTACAGCTTGTGCTTAACATTTTGTAATTTATGACAATTGCAGTTGTTTGGCTGCTGGAAGAGCAGGAGTTGGGTGTGCCCAGACTAACAGGTGTTGTTTTAAGGTAGTAGTTGCTACTGGATGAGAGTTGAGCTCTGCCCTGCTGTTGGTCAGAGCCTGGGCTTTGTCATGGGTGTTTATGCCTGGCTGCCCCTCCCAAACCCTACCTCTGGTCATGCTTTTGTTCAGAAAGAGGCTTTATTTTAATTTCTTAATCCCTCTCTGATAAATTGAGATGGATGTAAATATGAAAAGATTAAAATGTGCATTATCTACACCTTCCTTCTATATCATTGCAAAAGTAGGCAGCCAGCAGTTCCTTTGCCTTTTCCAATGTTGTTTAGAAAATTTCTCACTGCCACTCGATCAAATTGTCAGAGAAATTGCAGTGAAAGTCCAGAAAACCCATTAAAAGTCTGTGCTCACAGCAGAAGTAACCTGGGCATCTTTTGGGCACCACACAGACATGCAAACCCCATCGTTTCCCACCACGGGAAGATTTGGACCCACGGTCCAGACATGAGGGAAAAAAAAATATTTTCTTTGCAGATTAATATCAGTGTTTAATAACATCAGCAAAAATGCCATCTATGCACAGGGTTGCAGTGAACAACTTCTTGGTCTAGGATTCACCCCATGGAATGATGATTCAATGACACTGCTTTTAAGGCATCTTGTATTCCTTGTTAGAGGCTTGGGATGGAAATCTGGTCTCTTTTCTCCCCACAGGCAGCCTGTCCTGCAATGACCCAGAGCACCTGAGTCCCGGCAGCCGTGGGGATGGAGCTGAAGGTCTGGGTGGATGGGATCCAGAGGGTCGTGTGTGGAGTCTCAGAGCAAACCACCTGCCAAGAAGTGGTCATCGCCCTGGCACGGGCCATTGGTGAGCCATCTCCATCTGCTGGGGGGATGCCCCATCTGCAGGTTCTTCCTGGGAAGAGGAGTCCTTGGGTGGGTGGAGGTCTTGCTCTGTGGTGGTAGGGATGCCTGTGGGGCAGCAGCCTCGGCACACCCCTGCTGGCCTCTGCTTTCCCAGCCTGATGCGCTCACCTCCTCCCGGCAGGTCAGACGGGCCGCTATGTGCTGGTGCAGAAGCTGCGGGAGAAGGAGCGGCAGCTGCTGCCGCTGGAGTGTCCCTTGGAGTCGCTGGCCAAGTGCGGGCAGTATGCCAACGACGTGCAGTTCATCCTGCGGCGGACAGGCCCCAGCATGGCCGAGCGGCCCTCCTCGGAGGGCGCTCCCCAAGCTCCCGAGAGGACGTTCATCCGGGCCAGCTTGCCCATCAAGCCCAGGCTCACCAGCATAGATGGACCCCGTTCCAGGGAGCCGAAAAAATCCATGACCTTCAGCCTGGGTCCTACAGGCTCCAGCGACCTGTTCACCGTGGGCCGATGGAGGCACCAAACACGGGATGGAATAGACTTGGAGGGTGGTGGGATTGTCCAACCCTCCAAGGAGGAGCTTTTTCGGAGAGTGCTGCAGCAGCAGGAGCAGCTGCATTCCTTGGAGGCCCATGGGGACACCCTAGAAATGGACCTACAGCTCTGGGAGCGCAGCCGGCTTGTCGGCCAGGAGAATGAGATCCTCTATCTGGAGCAACTGGTGCGGAGGAATGAGACGGAGCTGGGTGAGGAGGAGTTTTGGCAGAGTGAGCTCCGGCTGGAAAAGGAGTGCGAGCGGGAGCGGCAGGAGCGGGTTAGGAGCCTGCGGGCCAGCCTGGAGGAGTACACCCAGAGGATCTATGAGCTGAGTGTCCGGACTGAAGCCCTGCAGGAGGAGATCCAATGGGAGATGGCTGAGAGGGCCAAGAGGGGGAAGGAGATCTCTGTGCCCAGTCCCATAGAGCTGGAGGACATGGCCACCAAAATGAAAAGGGACCTGGAGGCCAAGGTCAAGCAAGGCACCCAACTGGAGAGCAACCTGGCCAGCGTGGAGAAGGCCCTGGAGGAAGCTGAAAAGAACCTGCAGGTAGATAGAACTGGGTTGAGCCACCTCATGGGGTGGTAGGACCTTCAGGAGGGGATGGGACCAACTTTCCAGCCACATTAGACCAGTGGGTTGAGTGGAGTTGGTTCCCCCATCTGCCCAGTGAACTTGGGGCTGGGTGCATAGCTCTGAGCAGCAGTGATCACTGTCAGAAGGACACCACCACTCTTGCCCCACTGGCACAGGGTCCCACACCCATCACTCTCCATGCAACCTGTGTCTGGGCTAATGCTCCTGCTGGCTGGTGCACCAGGAGCACAGCATCACCCTGCTCCAGCACAGACAGTGGTGCTGCAGCAAGTGGGTCCATGTGTGGGGTTGGTAGCATTGGCACGAGGGTCGATGTCGTCTTGGATGAAGCAGTCACAAAGGGGATAGCACAGGTCCCCATGGTGCCCGTGCACGAAGCCTTTTGACCATGCAGGCCTTAGGCTTATGGTGGGAGGCTGCACAGTGGAGTTGGCAGCTCTGGGGCTGAGCTGTGATGCCCCCCCAGCTCATGGTGGGGGGCTGTGCAGTGTGGAGATGGCAGCTCTGGGGATGAGCTGTGATACCCCCCCAGCTCGCTTGTTGCAGCCTCTCAGCATCAGGGGGTCAAGGGGCTGTGTGACTACCACCTTCTACCCACTGGGTCCCTTTTGGTGGAGCAAAACGGGGAAGCTTTTATCCAGCCAGGCCTTCCCCAGGCTGTCCATGCTTTCAGCATCTTTCCTTGAGCATCTCATTTGCGTTTGGCATATCCCAGCACGGCGGCAGCCGCCGTTTGATGGCTGCTCGCACCCTCTTGTGGAGATGCAGCAAAGCAGGGCTGTTCCCAAACCAACACATTCCTGTCCCCACTGCCTGGGCACCCCCCTTCCTGCAGGCCCTCGGAGAGGGGCGGCCGAGCCACAGTACCCCTGAGGTCCCCTCTGCTGGCTTCGGCAGGGTGAGCCCCAGAGGGGGAGCAGCCCCAGGGGATGAATGCCAGCTGGCTTGGGGCATGGGGGGAACGTGCGGCTCACCCTGTCCCCCCTCGGTGTGTGTTTTGCAGGCCCAGACCCAAGAGCTGGAGGAGTTAAATAAGGAGCTGAGGCAGTGTAATTTGCAGCAGTTTATTCAGCAGACGGGGGCCACGGTGACCGTCCTGCAGGCCAGGTCCGAGGAGGACGCCCAGCCGGAGCCGAGCCCGTGCGAGCTGCCAGCCTACCGGAGAAACGGAGGTCAGCACGCTGCCGCTGGCTCGGCCGCGGGGGCTGCTCCGCGGGACCCCTGCCCGCTCCCTGCCTCCTTCTCCAAGGGGTCAGCCCCAAAGCTGACCAGTTCTCCCCTGGGCACTCAGCTTAGGCAGGTGGGGGTTTGTGTGCCGGCATGGCAGTCGCTCACCACTCCAGGGGGTTTCAGACATTTGCCAGCCCTGCGGGGGTTCCTTCCCCCTCCCCATTGAAGCCTGGGGGCTGCTCGTAGACATGCACAGGAGTAAGATCCTGCATTGCTGCTTTTGGGGCCGAGGTGGCTGCAGGGAGCTTTCCTTCGCAGTCTCGCTCATGTCACCACAGCGGCTGCAGCAAAAGGCAGGTGGCTGAAGGCCAGCGTCAGTCCCCGGGGGCTGTGGGCTGGTGGGGACATGCTCTGGCCGCCAGTGACCTTCCTGTGTTTGGCAAGGGAAGGGTGGTGCCCAGGGCCTTGTCTGCATCCTCACAGGCATGAGAGGTGGCGGCGGGGGGTTCTCGTGGAAAGGGACCTGGTCATTTCTCCTGCGGAGCACCCGGAGCGGGTGACGTGGCGGCCCTGCGGCACTGCGGCGGCTGTGCCCAGTGAGCGTGGGAGGCTCGAGCCTTGCCTGAGCCGGATGTTTTTCCCCATCCTGTAGGTTTTTCTCCCACCGCTGGCACCGACTCGCCTCCCCAGGTCAGCACCAAGCAGCTCCTCGGCCATCCCAGGACCCTGCCGGAGCCCCTGGTGTCCAGCCTGACCCCCGAGGGTGCGTATGTCCTGGTGGGGCCCTTGGAGCGCGAGCTGGTCTGCAGAGGATGGGTGGGAAGAGGGGAGAGGCTTTTGCTGCCCAAAATGGGCTGCAGAGAGCAAGCGTGTGCTGGTGGTGGGAGGCCAGAGCTATTTATAGATGCCATTAGGAAGCGCAAAGCTCACACTCCGGCAGACTCTGCTCTGCTGCCAGGGGCTCACACGCTGGCAGCCCGGCTCTCTGCCCTGCCAGGAACTGTGAAGGGTGGTTCTCATCCCCTTTCCTGCCACTCTATCCCCCAGGGTTAAGACCTTGCTCAGTTAGGATGGGGAGAACTTGTCTCCTGTCTTTTACAGGAGCTACTTTTGCTCCATCTTAGTGACCAGTTCACCCCAAAACCCTTTCTATCTCCTGTGACTCTTTTGTCACCTTGCACCTATTTTTTGGGTGCAGCAAAAGTGAGCTGTGGTAGGGACACCTACCTGCCGTGGTGATGCTACCTCCACCCTGGCATCCTACTCCCACCCACGCCACCTTTGCCTCAGCAAAACCCTGCTGCCCTCCTCCTCACAGCCCAATCCATCCACCCCCATCCTTTAGGACACTGTGATAACTGCATTCCCATCTCCCAGTCCAGGCTTTGTGCTCACAGGCATCCTGTTTTCTGCTCCCCTTTCTGCAACTGCTCACACACCATGGTGGGATTGCTCAGGTGGTTTTTTCTCTTGTCTTGCAGTTGTATCAACCAGGCAGAGCATCTGGAGGTAGAAGGGCCCAGGCAGTGGAGGATCAATTGTCTTCAAAGTGTAACTGTATAAATAAACCATATTATATATATATATATTTTATATTTTTTTTTACTGCTTTATATTGTGAATGGATGTGGATGGCCGGACAGAATATTTTTACAGACTGTAAAGTAAAACTAGAGACTGAGGACACAAAACAACCCTCTTCCCATGAGGATGAAATCGACTCCCTTCTACTTTTTTTTTAAGCAGTTTCTATATTCAACAGAAAACAGCAGTGCACCCATTCTGCATAGCCTCCTCGAAAGACCCACCGTGCATTTGGAAAAGTCCTTGTCCCTTTGACTAGGGGAGCGAAGCTGCAGTGGAGACCTGCGTGGAGGCTCACCTGGATGGAGCAAGTTGACAGATTTTACAGCAACTCGTCACAGCAAGCGGGGCCATGACAAGCAGCCTCTTCACTGGCTGAAGGGGAGGCACAAAAGCAGCTTTAAGACAAATTTCTGGCCCCTCTTTTTTTATGTATATTATTAGAAACCTGTAGGAGAAACCCACTTTCCATGGTGCCATGAACCATGCTTCAAGGAAGCACACAGCGGGAGCTTGTTTTTCTTAAATCCATTTAATCTTTCAACTTTTTAAAATAAAAAATTGTAATGAGCCCTTCCCCAGTGGTGGTGTGAGTGGGGAACAGGACCAAAATACTCTTGATGACACTTTTAATTTTGAATTATTTTTTTTTTACTTGATGGCCAGTAGTAACCATTTTGTTCATCTGTCCCAGTGGGTCGCCTTGTATTTTAATTACAAAACCAAAGTGGTTTGGGGAGGGGATGAGTTCGTCTGGGAGATCCCCGAACCTGTTTTCAACATGTCGTATGCAAAAAATGTGACTTGGGCACAGCGTTCACCGTAAAACCCCGCTTCCCCCGTGCGAATGTAAATCCTGTGCGCCGCAGATCCAATTTTCAATAAATCATTGGGAAAGGATTCGAGCAAAGCGAGTGTGAGTGTGCTGTTGTGGCCAGGGTGAGCCATCCCTGCCGGCGCCTGCTTTGGTGCCTGACGGACAGGTCCAAGCAGTTTGCACACCCTGCAGCTGCCTCTTCCATTTCCAAACCATCTCTTTCTGTTTCCTGAATTAAAGCTGTGAGTATTTTATAACAGACTGAATCTTACGCACACAGTGCTCTTTTCTTGTTTTCTTTTTTTCCTTTTTTTTTTAAATCTCGAAGTGCTTTACAACCAGCTTGTCTCCGGTGAGATGTGGCCATCTCTGGGATGAAACATGGCAACATTTTAATAATGCACAGCAGCAGCTTGGAGCATTTTAGGACAGGAGGCGAAGGGGGCGGCGCTCCGCTGCAGACAGGAGCAGGTAAGGGGAAATTTCCCATTTGCCTCCAAGCCCCTTTGTCTGCATCTGGATAAGAGCAGCCAGGAATGTCAGCTCTTGCTGTCCATCTCCCCTGACATTCTGCTGGGTTCTCAGGACATTCTCCCCTCTCAAAGCTGATTTTCAAGGTGCCACCACAGCCCAGGAGGCTGATCAAGTGATATTACACTTTTGCTTTGTTGGGAGATCCACCGGTACTGCTGTGTCAGGTTATGACTGGAGAGCTGCCACTATGAGTGGGGAGATGCAATTTCAAAGTTGCCTTTTTTTTTGAATCAGGGCTTTTGGGGTTTTTTGGGCGGGTTGTTTTCAAGCTCCTCCTCACCCTCCTCCTTAAATCATGTATCTCAAGGAAAATTAGTTAAAAATGTGTTTGTTCCATGCAGCTGCATCTAATTTCTCCTGGTTGCTTGCTTTTTGGGCTTCATGTGCTCTTTTTATTGGAGTCTTGCTTTTAAAGGTTCTGCCTTGTGAATAGTAGGGTGATGGAGATTGTAAAGAGAATTTCAGTGCTGCTTATGGGGGAAAAAGCAGGTTCAGAAAACCCTTGGACATGGCCAGATTTCAGGGTGTTACGGGACATCCTCTACATATCGTAAAAAACTGAATTCCGCAGGTTTACAAGTGGATCTCTCATTTTTGGACCTACATTTGTAGCCTTGCCTTCTGCAAAATAAACAGGAATAAAGAGAAAAGGGTCATCCCTTATGGCACTTGCAAAGGTGGGCAGAAAATTAATCTGAATCTCTGACTTTGTGGGGGATTTTTTTCCCCCTCTGTTACGATTATATATTGATTATATATTATATTGGTTTTGCAGGTTCAGTCGTGATCTCACAGACCAAACCAGCACCAGTCTTTCCTGGAGGGAGGTGTGGGAGGGTGTGGAAAATTAGGATTTAAAATATATATATTGCAGCAGATTTTGGCCCATCAGCTGATGCCCCTTGGCTGGCATTCAGGATTTGGAACTGTTGCGGGGGTAGGAGACAGAGTAACTCGATTGTGTCCCCCACTGAGGTCTGATAATCAGGCATGGGGGTAGGAAGAGTCCCGTGACCAGGGGCTCACTGTTTTCAGCTCAAGACTGTGGCTCTTCGCCGATTTTCTTCATTTTGTGTCCTACGAACCATCCCGCAGCTGCTGCCTAGGCCAGCAGTGTTGTGTGAGGTAATAAATTACTTTGATTAACACCTCTGTCCCCGCTGTGGTGCACGTGGGGCAGAGGGGGTAATCAAACTCGTGTGTTACCTCAGGAGCTCCCCAGCGAGGGTGACCTATATTCCTGCCGGCTCGGGGGGCCCACGCTGGCCGGGCGGGCATGCGGGTCCCCGCCTGTTATTTAACGCAGCGAGGCTCAATACGCGCTCCCGCTGCCCCGCCTTCCCGCTTTTATCTGCTCTAAAGTCTGTGTCAATAATACATTTCTGCCATTGAATATTTTATTGATGGTTTGACTTTTTTTGCTGCTCGCAATTCCCATTTCAAGGCTGCGTGATTGTTCCTAATTAAAATTTTATGCCCTGGGACAAGCTTTCTTGCTACAGTGGAGATGATGCTGTCCTTTTCTAGGCCACTACAGAGCGGTAGGAAGAAATTACCATTACCCATTGTTATGAGATTAAAACAAAGCAAATAAATTATTGTTTTTTCCCTTAAAAAACAAACCAAAAGCCCTGCGTACGGCGCGTACTGGAGAGGGAACAACTGGCTCGCGGGCAAGGCAGGGATCCAAGCGTGCAGGGTGGCTTGAGGATGCTGTGCCTGGCTGCGCGGGGACTCGTGTCCCCATGTCCCTTAGGCGCTGTGGGCAGCTTCTTGCTTCCCTGTAGTGGGCGGGAATGGACTTCAGAGCTTCTCTCTCCTCAGATGCTTCTCCTGGCTAGCTCCAAAGCCACCCAAAATTCACAAAGCAAGGGATATACCTGTTTTTCACAGGCGAGCAGCCCCCGCTTTTTTGGTGTTAGTTTTGTTTTTTAATAAATCCGCAGGTTCTGTCAGCACAAGGCACCATTCAGGAGAGTATTCCAGCCACCTCCAGTCTCCCTGGCACCCTTTTCCTGGCTGCACTACCTGATTTTTTTTTTTCTTAAATATTGCATAAGAAAAATGACCCCCAGCTCCTTGCCCCTCTATGCTGGACTGTCCGCTCCTCACCATCCTCATCAGAGGGTGGTCTGGGTGCCAGCACTGCCCCAGGCCAGTACAGGTTTCTTTAGGGCAACACTGCTGCAGACACTTGAACCATCCCCAAGTCGCAGTTACGCATTTGTACAAGTTCCTGGGTGTTTGGGTTTGGATTTTTTTTTCCCCCTCAATTTCATCTAGAGTGCTAGAAGCATTTGTGCTGCCTCCCAGCCCCTGGGTTTGGCAAGCAGCTTTTAAAGCACACACTTCAGCAGCAGTTACATAAGGAAAGGTGTGAATGTCTGGAGGAGAAAATGCCTGTTGGTTTTGCTCCCTGAGTGGTGTACAGATGCTCTGCTGCTTGCTCCTGGCTGCACAGCTTCTACCAGCGTAGCTCACTGTAGATGAAGAAGAGCTGTTTGAACTGGCATGTGTGTCCATGCAGGGAGCATTGTGTGCTCTCCTATGGTGATTTTTCTTTCTCCATCTCAGAGTACAGACTGACTGCATTCTACCTTGCCCTGGAAAAAAAAAAAATCATAAAGCACTAGAGGAGGCTGGGAAATTTTCTTGTTTATGGATGAGCAAGTTTCTCTCCCAACGGAACCTCCTGCCAGCAGAAATCTTTTTTTTTTTTTTTTTTTTTTTTTTTAGGATGTATTATATAAGTCCCTGCTTGCATTTAACTGACTTCCTCTTAAACAATTCATGTACTCCTTCTATTCCTCATAGGGCAGCTTGCTCCTTCAGTGAGGCTCACCTGACACTGGGACATGTTATGGACAGAACACAACAGGCATTTCTTAGCGTGGTGCTTGAAGGGTAAGGCCTGTTCCCTTCCCTCCATGAAGTGCTGAAACAACTACAAAATCTTCTAGGAGCACAGAGAGTCCCTTCAGCTTGACAGGCCTGAAATTCAGCATCTTCCTCTCCTGTAAGGCACTCCCCTGCCTCTCACCAAAAATCTCACAGTTCTGAATGAGAGCAGACGATGATTCTTCTAACCAAGCTAAGTACCATCTTACAAATCTGTTTATTAGCTACTGGAAAACACGAAATCAAGGGGCATCGCAGCCCTGGTGTATCTTCTCATTGCTCAGGAGCACCCTGGGGCTAGGCCAGGAGGGAGGGATGGATGCTGGGCTTTCTGCTGGAGGGACAACCAGGTTGCATCCTTCTCCTCTCCTTTTCAAGCCACCTTCACTGGCCACAGAGGCAAAGTACGAGATGGGAGGAACCAGGAATGCAGTGCAATCAGACACACCACCGAGAAGGCACGGCTTTCCTCTTCAGCTGGTCTGATGCCCTGGATTACACTAATCAGCACCCAAACATTGGTTTTGCACATTTATTGAAGACTTCAGGTGACAGCACAGCAGGTTAGTTTTGAATCATGCCACAAGAATGTTAAAAACAGGAATTGAGCTGTATGCTCCCCCTACTTACTGGAGACACACATAAAAAAGGCAAAACCAAACAAACTTCACTTCAACCCCTTCCTTTTGCTTACTGGAGCTGAACAGGATGGTTCCATAGGTAGCAGGAAGTCAGAAGCATTCATACCATAGTGCTGCTCATGGGAACTGGGACAAGTCTTGCCAGACGACCTGCAGAGCTGCTTCTGCCAGCGGCATCTCCTGGGGTTAAGTCACCAGCCAGCACAGTCCCAAACGCAGGGCTGTTTATTCAAAGAGAAACAAAGCACCTTCATTCTCAGACACAGGTTTGTTACATGCATGGTCACCTATAAAATGAGGTGGTGGGGGACTGTGGCCTTCAGTTTCAGCTCTCAGACAGCCTCGTACACGGGTGGATTTTGCACCAGGTTTCCCTCCCTTCCTCCCTCCCTCTCTCCGCGTGGCTACACTGTGCTCCTGCCTGCTCGGGACCAGCAGGGGGAAGATGCTGTAGGTGCAGCAAGGGAAGAAAAAAGCGATCCAGGGCTGAGACAGCTGCAAACTTGTCTGCCCCCACCCCGCCCACCATTTTAAAAAAAAAAAAAAAGGCCCACTTGACCTCTGAACAAACATGAAAGCATCTTGGATAAATTCAGTTGGTTTTCCTGTCTTCCCAGGGTGTTTGAGCACCCTGGAAAGGAAACACAGGGCACGGAGGGAGCTGAGTTTTCTTGTAAGGAGCAGATGCTCCTCCAGGACACAGAGGTAGAAATGACAAATAAGAGCATGAAGGAGAGATAGGGACAGGCAAAACTTCTCAGAGAGACACTTTACCAACACAGAGGACATTGCTCTGCCTTCCGTGCAATTAACTACTTACTGACCAGAGCACTGCCAGTTCCTTCACATCAAGCCTTTACAACAGCCTAGGGCTCCTTGAGAGCAGCCCCAGGAATAGGGGGGAATACCTGAGCCTTTCCAGGGAACCTCAGTAGGCTGCAGTGAATCCTAGCTGGTTATGAGGAACTTCAGCTGACATTAAAGCTGTGCTGCTCTACAGAAAAGATACTTCTCAACTGCCCAGCTTCCTCACCAGCAGAAAAATCACAAGAAATAACTTTGTAGCAGAAGCCATCTGCTTCGTCACTTCCTCCATTTTTAGTGACAGCCACCCTGGGTGGCTGGAAAAGTCCCTGCCTGGCTCGCCTTCCTGTTCCTCAGGGCCATGAAGTCAGAGTTCCCTGCGTGACATCACAGCAAGGCAGCTCTGCAAACGCCCAGCCAGGGCTGGGGCGCCAATAGAGCCCTGGCACAAGAAGAAAACAGCGAGCAAAGATGAGGGGTGGGATGGAAAAAAAACCCAGCAACAAAAAAGGAAAGTGAGGCTCGTTTCTACTTTTCCTTTAACAGACTAGAGAGTCTCTCTTTACATGTGACTCATTCAGGGCAATACTAGGCAGAGTTTCTTCTATTAACACACCCTTGGCAACAGCAGTTCAGTTAGTCACTGACCGGGTATCAAGACGTCACCGGCCGGGATGATGCGTCTCTTTAACTTGGTACGGAGTCCGCTAGTACTTATTTACTTAGGAGAACAGCAAGAGAAGAGAAGGGGGGTATGCCATCCCTCCTGAGCAACTTTACCACCAACTATTCGTACCCACATGCCGACACGGCCCGTTCCCTCCATCTCCGCTCCCGCCGGACACACCGAGCCCCGCTGCAGGAAGCGTTCGATCTTTTCGCGCTCCCCTGTGCAAGTGCGGCCGATCCTGGGGCCCTCCCGGCAGCGCATCGGGGGTCCCGCAGAGCCGAGGATGGGGAGCCGCTGGAGGCAGGACAGTGGCGATGGATGGGGTTGGCACGCCGGAGCCCCTCACCTGGGTGGCCGACAGGGCAGGAGGGCGTCGAGGCTTCGAGGCGCGGGTCCGGGGATGCGAGGCGGCCGCACAGTGATGTCCGAGGAGCAGGTTAGCCGCTGTCACACGCACAGTGGAGTCGCCGAGAGCACAATGTGCGTTAGTCAGTGGCTCACCTGCTCCTGGAGGGTGACGGGGGGGCGGTGGGGCCC